>OX336389.2:143278097-143576097 GCA_946902985.2 Meconema thalassinum
TGTCAGTGGCATCTAGTAGTCAACATGGACACTGGATAGAGCGTTAATCAAATTACATATGGTAAAGTCATTTGAACACAGATTCGCAAAATAGTATTGTCAATGACATCTAGTAGTGAACTTTGGCACTTGATAGAGCGTTAATCAAATCCAAATGGTCAAGTCGTTTAACACATATTTGCAAAATAGTATTGTCAATGATATCTAGTAGTGAACATCGGCACTTAATAGAGCGTTAGTGTTGTCGGTGCCATCTAGTAGTGAACATTGGCACTTGATAGAGCGTTAATCAAATCACAAATGGTCAAGTTGTTTCAACACGGATTCACAAAAAAGTATTATCAGTGCCATCTAGTAGTCAACATGGGCACTTGATAGAGCGTTAATCAAATCACAAATGGTCAAGTTGTTTCAACACGGATTCGCAAATTAGTATTGTCAATGACATCTAGTTGTAAACATTGGCACTTGTTAGAGAGTTAATCAAATCACAAATGGTCAAGTCGTTTTAACACAGATTTGCAAAATAGTACTGTCAATAACATCTAGTAGTGAACAGTGGCTCTGGATAGAACTTTAGAATTGTCAGTGCCATCTAGTAGTGGACATTGGCACTGGATAGAGCGTTAATCAAATCACAAATGGTCAAGTTTTTTCAACACGGATTCGCAAAATAGTATTGTCAGTGCCATCTAGTAGTGAACATTGACACTTGATAGAGCATTCATCAAATCTCACCTACATGTTTAGTTATTAAAAGGGTATTCACCTTTAATATAAAACTGCTGTTGCCAATTGAATTAGGTATAACCACTAAACCAACTATCTGTAAATAAATAAACCAATCAATCAATCAATCAATCAACCCATTCATTTCAATCCATCAATTACACATTGAGTTTAATCTATTAAATACATACCTCTCAAATATTTTTCTTTTTCCAAGTAACGCCACTGCTTTTTCTCGATTAACTTGTATATAAATGATAGCACTGCAGCACTAATCACCTGGCATGTAACTAATGAGTGGCAATGATAGGTATGACCTTGCTTTTATATTGTTCAATATTGCCAGCTTGCAAAAAATTGTCTACGCATGATTGAGCGAAATAGAATAAATCACTGAACATTGAGATTCGTGAAACTTCAAGATTCAAAATTAATATAATAGTATATTATGCAACGAGCCTATAATGGCTATAATTAAGACACAAATATTTCCATACGAGTGGCTTAATTACCATTATAGGCGAGTTGCATACGACTGTTTATGTTCGACGATAATTATAACTTTATTATATGTTTTAACATAAATATTCATAAATATCTGTTCAGTCACTAGAATGTTGTGATCGGATGCTGCGGTGAGTAGTATATCTCTGTTTTCCAAGCTCTCTGGACAACCGACGCATGCGGTCTGTGTGCTTCAATGCCATATGTTCAGATTGTGTATTCAGTTAAACTGTCACCGAAGTCATTTCAATACAACGCGCTGAGTAGGAATTGGATTTGAGGATATTAAGGTACAGTGCTATTTCTTGTCTCATATTCACAAGTTTATTTACGCGAACATATGGACGGTGCACTTTCGGTAATTTATACAGACATGTTGGATTTTGAGCGCATGCGCGAAGGTTTCCTTATCTAATTGGTCACATAACTGTTTCTTGAGCTCTGATTGGTGGGAGAAACTGTTTCATAATGAAAAATAGTGTTATAATGAGCCTCATTATGATACAGTTTTCTGACACATAATAGTTAGGGTCGAACATAGTGGTACATTATGCAACGAGCCTATAATGGCTATAATTAAGACACGAGTATGTTTATAAAACGAACTTAGCGAGTTTTATAATTTCCATACGAGTGTCGTAATTACCATTATAGGCGAGTTGCATGCGACTGTTTATGTTCGACGATAATTATAACTTTATTACAGGTTTAAACATAAATGTTCATAAATATATCTTCAGTAACTAGAATTTTGTGATCGGGTGGTGCAATAGAGTGTTAATCAAATCATAAATGGTCAAGTCGTTTAACACAGATTCACAAAATAGTTTTGTCAGCGACATCTAATCGTGAACATGAACAATGGATGGAGCGTTCATCAAATCTCATCTACATGTTTAGTTATTAAAAAGGTACTCATCTTTAATTTAAATCTGTTGTTGCCAATTAAATTAGGTATAACCAGTAAACCAATTATCAGAAAATAAATAAACCAATCAATCAATCAATCAATCAATCCATTCATTTCAATCCATCACTTACACATTGAGTTTATTCTATTAAATACATACCTCTCAAATCTTTTTCTTTTTTTCCAAGTAACGCCACTGCTTTTTCTCGATTAACTTGTATATAAATGATAGCACTGCAGCACTAATCACCTGGCATGTAACTAATGAGTGGCAATGATAGGTATGACCTTGCTTTTATATTGTTCAATATTGCCAGCTTGCAAAAAATTGTCTACGCATGAGTGAGTGAAATAGAATAAATCACTGTACATTGAGATTCGCAATATATCAAGATTCAAATTATTGCAAACATTTTACATTACCTGACATTCATATTCTTTTAATAGGCAAACGGCAATGGCAATCACAATAAGTTCTCAATTTACACTTATCAGCAACACTTGCTTATTTCAAACTGGATCGCTGATATGGCAAGACAGCATCCTGCTTTAACATTCTCGCTGTTGGTGGCTATGTAATGAAACAAATACTATGTCATCTAGTTAGACTTTATAAAATCATGAGCTTACATCTATTGAAATGTGCGATGACAACCACGGGGACCCCAGCTGAGTCCAGCATTGCTTCCACTTACTTGGGCTGGGCCATTCTCTGTTTTTCTTTCATGTCGATCTCACTCGGTCAACTCTTGTTCTCTTCACTCCCCCAATAGTATTAGTGTATCAGAGGCCTAGGGGGTCTTTCACTTTCCAACCTTAATCGCCCCTTGTCTGATCTTTGCAGATACCCTCCTTTTGCAAGGGGGTTACCCTTCTTTTTCTTTTCCATGTTATCTCCGGCCTTTTGCTCAAGTCTCTCAAAGAGGTAGGGTGAATGTAGGCCCACTACATTTAATGAACTCTGAATTTGGTTACACACTCAAAATCCCTTGACTAGTGAGTTTAAAATTTGACAACCCACTAAGAAATTCCTTTAGGGTGGATTCTTAGCTTTGCTCGCTTGGCTATCATTTTATCATCCAGGATCAGCTTTTCCCATGAACTAAGCAAGGGATCCCACCTGTATCGCCACCAAGGGCAGTGTCCTCGAGCTTGACACTCTGAGTCAGTGATGCAATTGGAGTGCGCAATCACCACAACATCCATGCGGTCTCGCATGCAAAGCATACAGGAGTCTCATTAAGGAATAGAAAGAGTGAGAGAGTGTGACAAGGAATTGAAAAAAGAGAATGCCGTGGCCTTACGGTAATTGGGAAACCACTGACAACCGCTTCAAGAATGACTGAGGTGGGATCCAACCCCCCCCCCTCCCCCCTACTCATTTGAGCCTGGGGTGAGGCTGAGTAAATCCAATTCCTGTCCTCGTATCACTTTTTCAAATTTCATGACAGAGCCGGGAATCGAACCCAGGATCTCCAGGGTGGCTGCTAATCATGCTAACCGCTGCGCTACCATATAGTAATACATACACTCCAGTTGTTTGCGATCTAACAGTAAACGTGTTTAGAGAGAACGCGTAATTCAACACCGATATTATGCAACAGTTGCAGTTTTCGTTATCACAAGGTCACACGCCATGCATGCTAATGTTGCCTAGCAAGCAGTAGTGTTTCAAGTTTCATCTTAAACACAACTCCAATCAAGAACTTTAATATCTTGGAATTCATTCTAGTAGCTCAGAGACTGAATGTATGACACTCGTGTTTTGAAGCCTCTATAGCTTAGGAGAAAGCACGTTAGCCTCTCACTGCTGGGTCCATAATTCGAATTCCAGTCACTCCATGTGAGATTTGTGCTGGACAATGCAGAGACAGACAATTTTTTCTCTAGCTTTTCCAGTTTTTACTGCCAAGAATGTCATTCTAGCATTTTATTTCATGGGTCATCCATTTAATCATTACCCCCTGGGGAGTGTGACACGCTTCAGCAGTCAGCACCTTTTCATATCCTCGCTGTTAAATTAGGATTTTATTCATTCATTCCATACCCTAACCCGGTTGGCCAAGCAACACTTTACCCTATCATTTCATTTCATTTGTTATTCATTTAATCATTGTTTCAAGAGAGTGCGACAGGTTTTAGCAGCCTGCACCGTTTCAAATCCTCACCGCTAAATGAGGGGTTTATTCATTCCATTCCCTGATTGCTCAGTTGAACATCACTTTCGACTATCATTTAATTTCATATGACATTCATTTAACCATTTTCCCAGGAATGTGCGACAGGCTTTAGCAGCCAGCACTATTTCAAATCCTCACTGTAGCTACATGGTTAGCGCGCTAGGCTTTGGCCCAAAGTGCCCCGGGTTCGATTCCCGGCCGAGTCATCAGGGATTTTAATCTCCTGGGTTTAATTCCAGTGGCTCGGGGACTGGGTGTATGTGCCGTCTTCATCATTACTTTATCCTCATTACGACGCGCCGGTCACCCACGGGCGTCAACTAGAAATACCTGCACTCGGCCTCTCCAGAGGGCACACGATCGTTTCATACCGCTAAATAAAGGATTCATTCATTCCATTCACTAACCCGCTCGGTCAACTGAAAGCATGCTGTGATTTTTTAATTTTTCAATCATGTCTTTACCAACCATGAATTGAACCATCACATACAGCTCTACAATCCATGATTTGTGAAATGCATTTTGCAAGCATGAAAAAATGCCGTGGCCGACCACCGGTTTTGTTCATTCATAGCTTACAGGTTAGCACGCTAGGTTTTGACTTAAAGTATCTCGGGTTCAATTGCCTGCCTGCTACAAACCATGGCATAGGACTCTGCGATTCATGGTTCATTCAAATATCGACTAATGCATTGGCAAGCATTGCTATCATGGTTCGCCACATCGGAGAAAACGAATCGCCGTATTACGATCCGTCGTTCCATCGAAAATAGGAAAACGAATCGTCGTATTACGACCCGTCGTTCCATCGAAATAGCCATGGATAAAAAATAACTCATCCATAAATCATTATTCAAAAAGCTCACCCTCTTACAAAATCCCCAAGTGCGCATGCGTAAAAACAAAATACAAAAATGATAAATCATAGTTGCATATAGGACTATGCACGTTTTTCATGTGAAACATCGTTTAATTTCCTATTATCGTTCAAACTCTGTCATGTCGCACTTGGAAAGCAAGATTTTCAAAAAAATTATGATTTCACCCCTTAGAGGGGTAGGTTTTATTTTGGGGTGGATATAGGCTATTCATTGAAAAAGAGTACCGGCCCGAGTTCAACGACACCTCATTCCTCAAAATCCGACCATGCGTTCGGGAGACATCGGCTTTGAACATGAATGTTTGTGACGTAACCAGGAAAGTAGGCTATGGGTCAACATTTTGGAATTTTGAAAAGGGGGTGTCAGCCCGATTTCAACGACACCTCATTCGTCAAAATCCGACCATGCGTTCGGGGGATATTGGCTTTGCCCTGAATGTATGGCGGTTTAGTATGTGACGTCACCAGGAAAGTAGGCTATGGGTCAACATTTTGGAATTTTGGAAAGGGGATGGTAGCCCGATTTCATCCACACCTCATTCATCAAAATCCGACCATGCGTTCGGGGGATATCGGCTGTGCCCCTGAATGTATGGCGGGTAAGTATGTGTCGTCACCAGGAAAGTAGGCTATGGGTCAATATTTTGGAATTTTGGAAAGAGGGTGTCATCCCGACTTCAACAACACCTCATTCGTCAAAATCCGACCATACATTCGGGAGATATCGGCTTTGTTCCTGAATCTATGGCGGGTTAGTATGTGACGTCACCAGGAAAGTAGGCAACGGGTCAACATTTTGGATTTTTGAAAGGGGTCGTCAGCCCGATTTCAACGACACCTCTTTCGTCAAAATCTGACCATGCGTTCTGGGGATATCGGCTTTGCCCCTGAATGTATGGCGGGTTAGTATGTGACGTCATCAGGAAAGTAGGCAACGGGTCAACATTTTGGATTTTTGAAAGGGGTCGTCAGCCCGATTTCAACGACACCTCTTTCGTCAAAATCCGACCATGCGTTCGGGGGATATCGGCTTTGCCCCTGAATGTATGGCGGGTTAGTATGTGACGTCGCCGGGAAAGTAGGCTATCGGGCAAGATTTTGGAACTGTTCGATCCCACCTAGTAGGTGAGGTTAGGTTAGGCTAGATTAGTTAAGCCATGGCCGCCATTTTGGTTAGCCGAAATCTTGGCCTCCAACATGTTACGCATCGCTGCCATCTTGGATTTAAAGCATGCCAAATTCAAAAACTGCTGACGAGGTGCGTTAGAAATCTTACTGCCCCCCTACTCTCGTGCCACTTTTCAAATTTCTTGACAGAGCCAGGAATCAAACCCAGAACCTCCGGGGGCGGCAGCTTATCATGCTAACCATACAGCGATACATACTGTATACTTGCATGCAATCTAACAGGCAGCATGTTTAGAGAAGGTGTAATTTAACACAGTCATCATGCTAGAGTTGCTGTTTTCATTATCACTAAAGTTACACTCCATGCGTGCCACTGTTGACAAAACTGCACCATGTTTCAACATCTCTGCTATGAGCTAGCCAGCAATAGTATTCCAAGATTAATCTTAAACCCAACCTCAACCTGGAGTTTTAATCTCTTGGAATTCATTCATGTGGCTCAGAGACTGGGTGTATGTCACTCGCATTTTAAAGCCTCTATGGCTTAGACGAAAGCATGCTAGCCTTTCACTACTGAGTCCATAGTTCAAATCCCAGTCACTCCATGCGCCATTTGTGCTGGACAAAGCAATGAGATACAGATTTTTTTCTCTGGTGATGACAGTTTCCTCTGCCACCAATTCATTCTAGCAACACTCTCTACAATCTTTTTTATTTTAATGATCATTCATTTAATCATTACCACAGGAGAGTGCGACAGGCTTTAGCCGCCGGCACAGTTTCATATCCTTTTCGATAAATGAGAACTTCATTCATTCCATTCCCCGATCCGTTATTCGAGCAACACTTTTCAACAATCATTTTTATTTTATTTGTTATTCATTTAATCTTTTCCCCCAAGAAAGTGCGACAGGCTTTAGCTGTTGGCACTGTTTCAAATCCTCATCGCCAAATGAGGGGTTCATTCATTCCATTCCCTAACCCGCTCGGTTGATTGAAAGCAGGCTGTGGATTTTAATTTTTCAATCTTGTCTTTACCAAGCTAGAGTTAAACCATTACATACAGCTCTACGATCCATGGTTCATGGAATAGCAATGAATGCATTTTGTAAGCATGAACATCGTGGCCGACCACCGGTATCGTTCATTCATAGCTTTCGGATTAGCGCGCTAGGCTTCGGCTTAAAGTATCTACGGTTTAATGGTCTGCTACAAAACCATTGCATATGCCTCTATGATTTTGCATAGTTTTTTACATAGCCAGCCATCATTATCGTTCATTCATAGCTAACTGGTTAGCGCACTAGGCTTTAACCTAAAGTATTCCCCCCGGGTTCGATTGCTTACTACAAAACATCGCATAAGCCTCTGTGATTTTCCATAGTTTTTTTTAGATGGCCAGCCACCGGTATCGTTCATTCATAGCTAACCGGTTAGCGCACTAGACTTTAACCTAAAGCTTCTCAGGTTCAATTGCCTGCTACAAAACCATCGCATAAGCCCTCTGTGATCCATGATTTCATGAAATGGCGATGAATGCATTGGCTATAAAACCATTGCATAAGCCTCTGCGATTCATTGTTGTTATGGAATAGCATTGAATATATCCCCAAGCATGGTCACTGTGGTCAGTCACTGCTATCGTTCATTCATAGCTAACAGGTTAGTTTGCTAGCCTTTGAACTAAAGTATCTCAGGTTGAATCACCTGTTATACAAACCATGACATAAGCCTGTTAATCATTACCCCAGGGGAGTGCGACAGGCTTCAGCCACTGACACCGATTTATATCCATGTTGCTAATTGAGAACTTTATTCATTCCATTTCCTGACCAGGTCTGTCGCAATCGATTCACAATATCCAAAATTGAAAAACAAATCACTATTCCATCGAACATCTGAAAACGCATCATCGTGCGTGTGTTTCAACAAGGCTATCACTGGCCACAGTGGCTGTACTCAATAGAACAATCGATATTTCGACCTACAAACTGTCATAAACCGACCCGTCGAAATAGCAATTAGGCCTACTATATTGGAATACCACCGCCGTGGCTAGCGATCGCCTTGTTGAAACACATGCCCAGCGGCATTGTCTCTCTCACAACCACTCTTCATGAAAATTTTTAAGATCTTATATTAAAAAAAAAAAATGTTGTTGGCCCTTTGTCAAAATTTCAAAAATACATTCAACATGGGGGCGTTAGCCCGTGTTCTATGACCCATCGTACACGTCTCTAGCGTTATTGATTTGCGAGTCTAAAATCATGGTTTTACTCCTAATAAATTCTGTTTCCCTAATTCTAAAAACGTGAACCTCTTTGAAAAATAAAGAGGGCTTCGAGACAAGCGATTTGACACGTCACACGTACAAATCCGAACAAACGTTCGGGAGATATCGACAAACTTTGTAGTCGTTGTGACGGCACCAGGAAAGTAGGCTATGGAGCAACATTTTGGAAATTTTTGATCACACCTCGTTGTGACGTCACCAGGAAAGTAGGCTATGGAGCAACATTTTGGAACTTTTTGATCACACCTCGTTGTGAAGTCACCAGGAAAGTAGGCTATGGGGCAACATTTTGGAAACTTTTGTTCACACCTCATTGTGACGTCACCAGGAAAGTAGGCTATGAGTGACGTCACCGCCACCATCCTGTAACGTCACCGTCGCCATCTTGTAACAACAACATTTGACGTCATATTCCCCCCTCCCCCGCCTTCCCCCCACCCCTGTGACGTCACCAGGAAAGTAGGCTACTCGTTAGAACCCGTCACTCCCCTCTACTGTTAGGCGAAATTAATATGTAAATGCCTAGTTCACCTATCGACTGAACCAGTCATCAGATCCCTAATAAACTCGAGACTCACGTAGGCTACCATCTTATTGCCTAACGGCTGTCGGATACCAAAGTTACGACAATTTTGTCTAATTAGTTTAAGTATGGAAGCGGGATCTAATTCTCAAGTAGAGCCTACTGTATTATAAACCTTAACATAATTATCAATACATCATTTCTTACCAAATTTGGCATCTTTTAAACTACATAGCCTATAACGCTTATAAGGTGCCTTAGTTAGGCCCTACAGAGTAATTTTATTCAATATTACGTGCATCCACCATCTTGAATGTATACAATAAAAAATTCCGCTACTTAAAGCAACAGGAGGCTTGGAACTCCGTGTACTGAGTGGGTGTTTGATTTGTCTGATAAGCAAACCTGTGTTTCTGAGGTGATTGTAATATTAGTAATAGCTGTATATTTAAGGACTAGTTATAGGGTAGCAGCCCCGGGATTTGAGCAAGGTAGCTCACCGCCATTTGCCGTGAGGGAAGACCACTGGCAGCTAAGGGTACTGGGATTTGAGCCTTCAATATGCGGACTTGCAACTCCTCCGTGATGTCGCAAATGTGGGATTTTTAAAACTATCACGTATGACTGAATATATTTCCAAGTTCGTGGAATCAATGCAAGCTAAAACGTTTTCGAGAAACCAAAATATATCATAGGAATCTTACATAAGTAATTATTTGGCCTTTTTGTGAAGTTAAATCTTGGCGCATTTTCCGCATCTGTGGGCGAGCTGATAACCGCAAGTGATATAGCCTAGGGTATTAACTGTGAATGGACAAACAAACTAACTAACTAACCAACTAACTAAATAACCAACTTACTACCTAAGTATACATACAAACTAATATATTTAATGTGTCTCTCGTTTAGCCTTCCTACGTCGTCCGAGTTTAGCGTAGCATGAAGCTGGGTGAAGCAGCAGGGAAGCAGGAGTGCAGCGGAGGTAGCCTAAAATGGTAACATGCAGGCCTTGAGAGTAATTGATCCGTACTTCACGTCATCGACGTTGATAACCGGGGATTTTTTTACATATTCCCTATCTCTAAATTAACAGCCATCCAGGAAAAAGAAATTCAAATTAAAGCCCTCCCAAAATTTGTAACTTGAGGCTAGGATATGAAAGAAGGTGGCCGTGAACTTTAATTTGGTAACCATCACAGCATTTGCCTAGAAAAGAAAGCGGCTATCAAACCCAGAACGTTAGTACGTAACCCGAGACCACATAATAATAATACTATTTTTTTTAGCGTATCGCTTTTAGTGCCGGGAGTGTCCGAGGACATGAACGGCTCGCCAGTTTTGTAGCTTCTTCGAGACGGACACCCAATGGGTGAGCTACAAGTACCGTTGGGGAGGGAAGTGGGAATGTAAGGACGGGGAGTTGGAAGGTAGCGGCTGTGGCCTATAGTTAGGGACCAACCCCGGCATTTGCCTGGAGGGAAGATGGGAAACCACAGAAGACCATCTTCAAGGTTGCCGGCGGGGGGATTCGAACCTCCTCGCCTCCCGGATGTGAGCGAATGCCAGCAGTCATGCCGTAACGACCACGGCTAACTCACCCGGTAATAATAATAATAATAATATATAGCCTTACAAATCCCATAAGGGCTATGTCCTCCTGCTTTGCAGGGAATTGCTCAGTTTTATCTCATCAGGTGAGCAAGTCCTGAGAAGCATTCGGGGTTATTCTTTCTGATTGGGCCTTCTATATAGATGTGCAGCTGATTAAAGATTAAGTAAATTATATTACGCTGGCATAACATTCGCTAAAACAATCTTCATTTCTGAGTCTGGCGATATCAAGGCCTTAAATATCCATTAGTATTACGGAAATCATAATAGCCATCAACCAATATCTGGGAGCTTCCCATTGCCACTAAGCACAAAGATTACCCTGTCTAAGCAATTGAACAATGACAGGAACTGCAAAGTCTTCACTCTTCAGTAAAATCTACGTACATTGAACCGTTTCAAATAGGTCTTTTTAAAATGCAATACAAAACCTTACCGGTGGAGTTTTAACATCTAGTTTGGATGCAGATACCTATACACGTTCTTTAACATCCCACAAATCATTCACTATGTTGTGCACATGTGGCCCCGGAACGAATTAACAAGTGTTTTGCAAGATAGTCGAAGCATTTGAATTCCTTGTAACAGGTGATGCAGTAAGGTTATTTATTCCCTAGTGAACACGATGCTGTTTCCTCAAATTAGAGCGCGAGCTGAATCGCTTTGGGCGCAACAAACAGACAATGCGGTCTCTTCCCTGAGTGAACGACAAAATGCTCCATTAGCTCTGTCTGCCGTGCAAATGACTGCTCACATGTGCTACAAGTGTATTACATCACTCCAGTATGAACAAAGGTGTGCTTCCTGAGGTCACCGCTCTGAGAGAAGCCTTTATTTCACACCTGAGATATGTACCGCTTTGCTGCATGTCCACTGAATGGTGTCTTTCTAGTTGATACATTGTTTTATTGGTCACTGCATGCGAGTCTCCCTAGGTCTTTCCCACTCCTGCGTCATCTTCGCTGTTCTTGTCCATTGTTTTCCTCCCCATTTTACGAACATGTCTGCCCATCTGATTCTTTGTCTCCAAACGTTTCGCCTTCCTGTTCTTGGGTCCCACATCGTCATTTTGTACATCCATCGGTTAGGATCTAATCTCGCTACATGTCCACCCCATCTCCATTTGAGTTGGTCTGCTGATGTCATAGCGTCTTTCATGCCGGTTCTCCTTCTTAAAGCTTCGTTCCGTATTCTATCTCTCAATGAGACATGAAGGATCTTCCTTTCCATTTTCCGTTGACATCTCTGGATCATTTGTCTTTGTTTCGATGTTAATGCCCAAGTTTGGCAACCGTATAGTAACACCGGTATCACGCATATTTCCAGAACTTCAGCCTTTAAAGTGAGTTTTTGGGTCATGTCAGCCAGTATAAACTTTAGGGACCAAAAGCTCTTCCATGCTTGTCCTATTCTTCGTTTGACCTCTTTCTCTGAACGACTTCAAAATGACATGTTCTGACCGAGATATACATATTCTTCAACATATTCCAGTGTTTCTCCGTTCACATTAATGGGGCTTCTAACGCATTGGTCATCAGCTTCGTATTCTTCGTGTTCATTGTAAGGCCCACTTCTTTACTTGTTTTGTCTAATTCGTTTATCATTTGTTCCAGCTCTTTCGCTGATTCAGCCACCAAAACAATGTCGTCTGCGAACCGTAAAGGGGTTAGTCTTGTCCCATCGATTCTGATGCCATATTTTTCTTCCCAGTCCAGTTTTCTAAACTGATTTTCCAGCAAACACGTGAATAATTTTGGTGAGAGGGGGTCTCCCTGTTTTACTCCCCTTTCTATCATGAAGTTACATCCTTCTCTTTCGGTCTTTATTCTGACTTGGTTACCGTCGTAGAGTTTGCCTAGGAGTCTAACGAATTTGTTTGGGATGCCTTGTTTTTCCAGTGCTTCTAAGACGCTTTCCTGATCTACGGAGTCAAATGCTTTGTTGTAATCCACAAATGCTATATACACCTCTAGATTAAATTCCTGAACTTTCTCCATGAGTTGATTTATTGTTTACAAGTGGTCTGATGTACTGAAACCCTTTCTGAATCCTGCTTGCTCTATCGGTTGCTGTTCGTCCAGTGCCTTTAGTCATTCTATTGGTTAGGATCTTCATAAATAGCTTGTAGAGGTTTACAATTAAGTTGATCGGTCTGTAGTTGTTTATGTCGTCCTTGGCTCCCTATTTGTGTAGAAGTATGATAATGGTTTGTTTCCCCTGCATCGGCATGTCTTCTGATGTGAGTATGGTATTATATAATGTTGTGATGACTGGGATTAGGTCTTCTTCACCCCATTTTAGAAATTCATTGTAAATTCCATCTTCACCTGGGCATTTTTCGGTTTTCGTTTGTCGAATGGCTGCTCTTACTTCACTGGGTAATATTGGAGGTGTTTCTTCCTCTAGGTTTTCTTCTGATGTATTCTGGTCCTGATGCAAGTTGGATCTTTGAGACTTACTTGAGTATAGTATTCTATAGAACTCTGTCGCTTGCGTCATTATCTCTCCTCTTGAGGCTTGTCTTTTTTCGTTGTTGTCTTTTACTCCCAGTATCCAATGTTTGCCTGGAGATAATTCTTTTCTAATCTTCTTTATTGATTTTGTGGTATCCATGATTTCTTTGACCACTTTAGTGTTGTGTTCTCTGATGTCTCTTCGGATTTGCCTTTTTGATTGTTTATTGACTTCTGCATATTCCAGCTTTTTGTGTTCGTTTTCTATGGCTTGTCATTTTAGACGTTCTCTTTCTTCGATCAAACATTTGGTGCTATCCTTTAGTTTTATTCTATTTTTCATACTGTTTCCTGGTTTTGACGATTGTTTGGCTGCGCGGGATATGCAATTTACGAGCTCTGTATAGTGTTGTTGGACTTTTTGCTCCGTTTGTTGGTTGAAGTCTCGTAGGTTTTGTTGTAGTGCTTTTACATACTCCGCCCTGTCTATGCATCCTGGATGTGTAGTTTTGTTGTTGAAGTAGTGTCTCCTTTTCTTCTTTATTCTCACTTTCAATCGTACCATTCTGTGATCTGTGTCAAACTTCAGACCATTTATCACTTGAATGTTTTTCACCTGTGTTAGTCTATTGGTTAGGATGAAGTCTATTTCATTTTTGATTTTCCCATTCGGAGATTTCCATGTCCATTTGCTTTCTGTTTTTTTCTTGTAAAATGTGTTTAAAATTTTAAGTCTTTGTCCCAGTGCAAACTGTATTAGTCTTTCTGCTCTTTCGTTCCTTGTTCCGTATCCGTGAGGGCCCATAGGTTCTTCTTCTTCGTATTCCTTTCTTCCTACCTTGCTGTTGAAGAATCCAATTATGAATATTGTGTGTGTTTCGTACTCGGCTAATGTGTCTTCGATGAGCATAAAGAAGTCTTCAATTTCTTCTTCCGTACTTGCTTCTGTGGGAGCATAGACTTGAATTATTATGAATGTGTTGTCATTTAATTTTAGGGATAATATTATGATTCTTTCTGAGATTCCCTTTATTTCTTTTATATTGTGTTTAAAATATCTTTTTATCAAAAAAACTACCCCTTTTTGTCCTTTTGTTTCCCCTATGAAGCTAAAGACATCCCCATTTGTTTCTCTATTATGTCTTCGCCGTATTGCCTCACCTCACTGAGGCCTAATATATCGTACCTTACGTTTTCGAGTTCTATTTCTTTATCTTGGGTTCTTAAGGTTCTAACGTTTAGTGTACCTAGTATGAGTTCTTCTTCCTTGTGTGAAGGTTGTTTCATCCCTGCGTTTGGTTGATTTCTTCTTCCCCGTTTTTTGAGGTTAAGTCTTTCCAGTGCACGCACTGGTCATTTAACAGGATTTTCTGGTATCCAACTCTTACATTGTTATTACCCTTTTCCCTTTCTTCCCTGGCTTTCTGTCTGAGTGATTCTTGGATTTCTCTTTATTTTATTGTGAGGTCATTATCTATGAATATGTCTTGTCCTCTCAGTTTGTGTTTGTTTCGGACTATTTTTAGCTTGTCTGCAAAATTTGTGAAACTGACTTTCACTATACCTCTATTGTTTCTGTCTTTACCGACGTAGGTTGATTTTTCTGCCGTCACTGCTTTTTCTATCGTGTCCAATATCTTCTTGATTTTGTTCTTTAGTTCGTCTTTGTTTCTTTCATCATTAGTGAATTCTTTATTTTTTACCACAATGTTGTTCCTCCTTTCTCCTTTCCCCTGTTGTTCTTTTTGTTCTTCTAGGTCACTTATTCTTTTGGATAATATTTCTATCTTTTCTTGTATTGTGTTGTCTATATTAGTGATTTTTTTTTCTAATGAATCATTTGTTCTTTCGCTGTATTCATTTCTTTTTTTAATTTCCTTTCTCATGGACTGAATTTCCTCTCTTGTTTCTTGTTTAAACTCTTCAGTTTGAGGGGCCGATAACCTAGATGTTAGGCCCCTTAAAACAACAATTATCATCATCATCTTCAGTTTGCTTTTTCAAATCTTTAAGTTCTGATAGTATTTCAGAAAACACCTTTAATGTCGTCTCTTTGGGGTTTTACATTGTCTGTGGGTTCTTCTTCTCCCGAGATTTCTGTGGTTGATATTTTGTTTTTTCTCTCTTTTTGCTTTATGTTTTTAGTTGAGGGCTCTGTTTTGGGTGGCATGTTGTTATATTTGCTAGTTAAGTACTGTGATATATTTTCATCCTCTTTTTGGCGCGTGTAGTGTATTAATCTGCTTTTGCTTCATTCACTTCGTTTTTGCAATATAGTTCCTCTCACACTCATTCGCTTCTATTTTGGTGCTAAAATATGTCTATGTATATTGTTAAAAGTCTTCACAGGTTGCTGGTTTTCTTGTGTGAGCTGATACTATGCCTGTGATTTGTGCTGTAAAACATTCGTTATGCGTCGAATGTCCTCTTTCATTGTTGACAGGCCAGTGTCTTGTAAACGGTATGTCTCATTGTCCATACAGAGTTTCTTCTGGTCACATGTTATTTTTGAGGTAAGGCATTCAGACGGTTCTTTGTTGCTGTATGCGATTAGTGTTTTGGTGAGCTTTGTGATAATAACCTCACTAATCTCCTTCTGTTGTGCGATATGATTAATTTTAATTACGTATTCCTCGGGTACTTTATTCACTTTTAAGCACTTATGGGAAGTCATTTGCATGGCGAACAGAGCTCAAGGAACGATATCACCAGACGCAATGAACGAATATGTTTCTATATAACAGATTGTTGAAGCGAATCTTATACCAGCGCAATACAATTTACTTAATTTTTAATCAGCTACACATCTATATAGTAGGCACAATCAGAATGAATGACCCCGAATGCTCCTCAGGACTTGCTCACCTGATGAGTTAAAACTGAGCAATTCACTGCAAATTTCAGGATGCGATTTGCAAGGCTATTGATTATTATTTATTATTTTTAAAATGCATAATTTTAACAGCACTTTCATGAATTCTTCCATGTGGCAAAATTAAACTGAAGTAAAATTTGGAAACGGCATACTAGTATATAACACATAGGCTATAAGAAGGAATTACATCTAAACACCAAGCTTTATATGTTGAAAGGAACCAGGAAGATAGTGAAATTGTAGGCTACCTAGAACAACATTTAGTGACAAATTTCAAGCAGGATTTTTCCTGTTGTTTGAACTTATCAGTACCACAGCATTCCTCTTCTTCCCTTTGACACACTAGCATCCATTTTGCTGTTTTTCCGCGTCCCTTATCCCCATGCTCCTAGCACAGCCCATTTATTATAATTTTTAAGCTTTTATAGTCCAATATAAAGAGTTGTTCCGTGAAAAACTAAATAGCCTATTGTCATATAGTCCAATCCGACTTACGCAAATTGCCTCAATTTTCAGTTTTAATTGCTGTAATAGATTCGTAGATATTGGGAACGGTGAAAATATTTAATATGGTCACTATGTTGGATTATTATATATACAGTAGACCTTCGAGTTATGTAGGCTACATGAGGATTATTGTGTAGGTGTTTTATTCCAACTTCAATCTCATGATTAGGACACAAGAAGTAGCCTAAAAACTAGATTTTTTTTTCTCAGCCACCATCTTGTGGTTATGAAAATAATTTATATGAATTAGATGCCATTGGATTAAAATTTATATAAGCATATACCGTATTATGTTTCACTGCGATCGGATAGTTAAATCACGAGAAACGTCCATTTGAATATTTGAAATTCGTGTCACCGCCATGTTGGATTTGTGCTCACCAGGTTATTGAAAGTCCCATAGGTGAACTTATGGTTATAGCCTCCATACACATGCCAAATTTCAGTTTGATTGCTGCCATAGATTAATAGATATTGAGAACCGTCTAAATATTTCGGTTAGACGTCATGTCGGAATTTGATAACTTATATGCAGGCCATGGAGTTATGTACTATTGGATGAGGATTATTGGGTACGTTCATTATTCAAATGTTGATTTCGACCGCGTGATTAAAACACACGAATTAAGAATTTAATTTTGAAATTTCGCACAACCGCTATCTTGAGGTTACCTAAACAATTGAACTAAATTAGATGTCAGTGCATTGCAATTTTTATAGTAATTTCCTGTACCAAGTTTCACTGCGTTCGGATGGTTAAATCGCGATAATAGTCTATTAAAATGTTTCATTACGCTTGGCCGCGATGTTAGTTTTGTACTTAACAGGGCTTTGAAGGACACATCGGTGAACGTCCTGTAGTGCCCTTTAGCACTGAACAAAATTTCTGGGATTTATGAATAATAGTTTCGGAAATATAGGATGCCGGTTAAATATTTCGCACAACTGCCATGTTGGATTGGTGAGACGTAATAAAATTTGCAGGGCACGGTCGGGGTCAGATGCAATAGTAATTTCCCTTTACCGAATTTCATTGAAATCACTCCAGCCGTTTAGACGTTATTAGGGTGGGACATACACACGGACGCACACACATAGCCTACACACACACGCACGCAGACAAAGGTGATCTCATAAAACTATTTTTTTCATAAATGAAAATAGGCTCATAAAAATATTCTTTGGTGGGTTCACTAATAGAACGCATGATTGTGGGAAAGTATTAGGAAAAAGAATCAGTAGATTAATATGGCACTAAAACATCATTTTGATTTTTTTAATGAGTCTGGGCATTCCAGAAGTGAAGCAAGATAAATATCCTAAATGACAAATAGATTAGTTAGGCTATTTGTATACAAGGTTGAACCGTTTGAAGTCAGCACGCTAATTTTGTAGCTTATCCAATATCTTCATTAGCCTACTTCAAACAGCACTCTGATTAGTTTATTGGTTTCTATCACAGAACGACGGAGGAGACGCCAACAATTAGATCATTTTAATGGCTCGGAACTCCTTTGTCAACTGTACTGTGTAGGCCCACTAGGTGGTTGTTGAATTTTTCTGATAACCTGTGTTTCTGAGTTGACTGTAGTATTGTGCAGGCTAGGTATGGGGTAGGTGTCCCTGGGCATGGAACAAGGTAGCACACCACCATTTGCCTGGGGAAAAGGCCACTGGCCGCTGCCGGTGTCAGGATTCGATCTTTCAATATGCAGACTGGCAGCTCCTCCGTTCTGTCACGTGTGGGATTTTTAAAACTACCATGTGTGAGACTAAGGGGTGTTTACCCGACCCGAGAGGAGGGCTCGCCCCATATGTCCAATTTCGCGTGTTTGATCCAGGCCAATTTGGTGGATTTTTTAGATGCTTAATATGTCGTATGAATATTACATAGGCTACAGTATGCAGTTACTTGGATATTTTGCAAATTTAAATCTTGGCCTGTTTTCCGTATCTGTGAGAGCCAATTTGATAACCGTCAACAGTGGAGCCAAGTTATGTACGGTTTTAACTGTCCGGATAAGTGACTAGTCTGCGTACAACAAGGAACTCAAATGGACCAACAAACAAACAAACAAACTAACTAACTCTGACGAGTTTCAAATGCGAAGTGCGGCCTTGGTCTTTTCAAAGACCCCCTTCAGTATCCTGTGAAAATAGGATAGTGTAATGCACTGGTAATTAAGGAAGAAATGAAATGATAACTACTGCATGGGTCCAAGCTCTGTGAATTTGGGGGGTGAAGTGACGCGGGAGGTGGGAGGAGAAGGGCCTGTCAACAGCCCGCACTGTTATCCGGAATTCCTGACTATTCCAATACTCCTAACATAGGGCCGTTGCCTAAACTACTGTGGTGTTACGAATGAGTGACCCATGTATTTGGTTCTGTTGCTACGCACGGACCGGGTACCCTCATCACTCATCACCATCACTCCTCATCGTCCGCGATCCACATTCCTCAAGCAATAACTACCTAATTTATACATATATTTCAATACATTTCTCCTCTGAAAATCTTAAAGTGTTGAATGAATCCGCTTTTACTTCGGTGGTGGGGTTCTTGAGTTACACGTTTATAAAGCATGAGATGAGATAACCAGTGACAGTGGCTACGTGGCATTTCCAATCGTCAGGCTTGAGAACTGTCATTGTTCTTCATTTGTAATACAGATTTTAGTCATTTTCCATCATGAGTCTCAGCATAGCCAGGGATCAATGGAGGAACACCCTACTAGGAGCGACACGGCTGGTCTACAAGGTATTTGAGAAGGAGTAAGTAAATGCAATTGAGGGTTATGTCTTGCAAAAATGTAGGCTATCTCCCACAACATCTTTACACTGTAGGCCTATGAACCCTCAATTCCGCCACTCATGTAGATCATTTACTACCGTACCATTATAGAAATACTCTATTGCTGCTGGTATTCCATAAATACATCAGATAAATTATATTTCCCTCCTAAAGTGTCTGCAACTTTCTCTTCCCATAACCAAGTTTGCTGACATCAACAGCATCATTTCTTGCCTGTGAATAATTGTTTAGCAATACATTGGTAATAACTAAAAGTTTTTTTCACTTAATAGACTAATTACCACTCCACTAAGCACACATCATTTGGGACCAAACAAAATTGTTTTAGACACAACTACTAACGCCCTGTTTTGATCTTGACACTTTAAAGACATGTCTTCATTAGCATCATTGGAGATCAATGCACTTAGTACACAGCTAGCAGTGTCAGCAATGTGGTACTCTAGGTCGGAGGGAACAGTGAGACCAACAGGGTTGGTTTCAGGAAAAGACAAGCATGACGGCAAAAATCTGGAAAAATTGTAGGCAGGGCTCCTGATGCCAATTTCAATCTATTCCATTCTACAGATGAGTCCTTATATTTCTCTGCTATAATAATATCACTTTCGTGAAAATGATTTGTGCAAACTACAGACCATTTCGAAGGATTACAGTCCTTCCGAGGAATTTTTCTAATCCAGGCCTAGTGTAGATTTTCGTCACTTGGAAACCTAAACACTGGTGTGTAGTCTCCCTTACTTGGATAATTTGCGTTACAGTTAGGGACACAACATTTACCTGGCAGTGTTACGGTGCTGGAACATTCCTAGAAAATCTAAGTTTAAAACATGAAGTACATGCCATACCTTATTTAAAAATACCGGTACCATATTTGCCAGATATAAAGCACACTCGTAAGTGTGTTCTCGATTAGGGATTACAGTTAAAAAACTCACATGGAAAGGTAGTATAAACGCTACTATTAAGCGTAAGAGACAAAATATAGACGGAAATATCCCTGTGAGATAAACAAGAACACCTGCCAGACTGAACGTTCCCTTCGTGTTCCCGCTTGACAAGGATAGACCTATGACTGATGAACATATTGCCAATTCTCAGCCTTCCGCCCTGTCTAGAGTCGACCGTGTGACGTCACATGTTGTTGTTGTTGTTGTTGTTACAAGATGGCGGCCAAGATGGTGGGCCAAGCTGGTGTGACGTCACAACGAGGTGTGATCGAAAAGTTCCAAAATGTTAACCCATAGCCTACTTTCCTGGTGACGTCACAACGAGGTGTGATCAAAAATTTCCAAAATGTTGCTCCATAGCCTACTTTCCTGGTGACGTCACAACGAGATGTGATCAAAAAGTTCCAAAAATATCGTCCCATTGCCTACTTTCCTGGTGACATCACAACGAGGATTAATCAACAAGTTTCAAAATGTAGATTCATAGCTTACTTTCCTGGTGACGTCACAACGAGGTGTGATCAAAAAGTTCCAAAATGTTGACTCATAGCCTACTTTCCTGTTGACATCACATACTAACCCGCCATAAATTCAGGGGCAAAGTCGATATCTCCCGAACGCAAGGTCGGATTTTCACGAATGATGTGTCGTTGAACTCGAGCCGACACTCTCTTTCCAATCAATAACCTATTCCCCCCCCCCCCAAATAAAACCTACCCCTACTAGGGGGTGAAATTTTAATTTTTCGAAAATCTTGGAGTTTGTTACACATAATGCGCATGCATACAGCCGATTACCTCTATGATTTATCATTTTTGTTTTTGTTTTTACGCATGCGCACTTGTTTTTGTAAGAGGGTGGGTGATGAATCGCAGAGGCTTATGCAACGGCCATGCATGCCAGTGTCATTCATTGCTATATGATGGATCATGGATCACAGAGGCTTATGCGATTACCATGCTTGCCAATGCATTCATCGCTATTTGATAAATCAAGGATTGTAATGTAATGTAATGATTAAAACAACAATTGCAAGAATGATTGCCGAGCCACAGGACATGGCATCGACCAAGATAATAGCCATGCTGGCAAATGCATTAGTCGATATTTTAATGAACCATGAATCGCAGAGACTTTTGCCATGGTTTGTAGCAGGCAATCGAACTCGAGATACTTTAAGCCAAAGCCTAGCGCGCTAACCAGTTAGCTATGGGATGTGAAACAGAGTCGGCTGCTAAAGCCTGCCGCACATTCCTGGGGGAATAATTAAATGAATAAGCGATGAAATGAAATGAAAGTGGAAAGTGTTGCTCGACTGAGCGATCAGGGAATGGAATGAATGAACCTCCCCATTTAGCGATGAAGGTATGAAACCATGTAGGCTGCTAAAATCTGTTGCTTTCTCTTGGAGCAATGATTAAATTAATAACAAATTAAATGAAATAATAGTGTAAAGTGTTGGTTGACCAACTTGGTTAGGGAAGGGAATGAATGAATGAAGTCCTCATTTAGCAGCGAGGATATGAAACGGTGACGGCTACTAAAGCCTGTCGCACTCCCCTAGGATAATGATTAAAAGAATGACAAATGAAATAAAATGATTGTGGAGAGTGTTGCTAGAATGAAATAGTAACAGGGAAAACCGGAGTAGCTAGAGATTGGAAGAGAACAAGGGTTAACCAAGTGTGGTCGACAGGAAGGAAGACGGACAGGAGGCCGGCACAAGTAAGTGGAAGCATTGCTGAACACAGCTGGAGCCTTGTGGTCGCTAACCCACGTTCCACTAGATGTAAGTCACTGGGGAGAAACTTGAAACACTACTGCTTGCTGCCAGGCACGGAGTGTAACCTCGGGATAATGAAAACTGCAACTCTTGCATGATGCCAGTGTTAAATTACACATTCTCTAAACACGCTGCCTGTCAGATAACATGCAAGAAGATAGTATGTATCACTGTATGAATTATTGAATATTAAAAGGAAATCGTCTTGGCATTTGCCTGGTGGTGAAACTGGAAATCCACGAAAACCCATCTTCAGAATGACTCAGGTGGGATTCACAATCACACTTTCTCAATGTCAGGGAGGCATGAGGTAGCATGTTAGCACTCTCGATCACTGCAGCTGGTAATGATGATTTTACCCTCTCTAAGATTAGCTACCTTTGTAGCGTAGCGGTTAGCATGACTAGCTGCCACCCCAGACATCCTGGGTTTGATTCCCAGCTCTGTCATGAAATTTGAAAAGTGATATGTGAATGGTATCCTGCCTCTACCGCCATTAATGTAGGGAGAGATGACCTGATAGTTTTACTGTTTTAAGAGAAAAGAATCCACTCTCAAGTTACATTTGTAGCGTAGCGGTTAGCATGACTAGCTGCCACCCCAGACATACTGGGTTTGATTCCCAGCTCTGTCATGAAATTTGAAAAGTGATATGAGGATTGAAACAGGGTCTACTTAGCCTTGGGCTAACTCAAATGTGTACAGGAGGATTTGATTTTTACTTCATCCATTCTTGAAGTGGTTTTCAGTGGGTGCAAAAGTGGGTGCAAAGTGGATGCAAAATTGGATGCAATAGTGGGTGCAAACGATGGTGCAAATGTAGGTGCAAAAGTGGGTACAAACGTGGGTGCAAAATTGTGTGAAAAGGTAGATGCAAATTAGGGTGGAAAAGTGGGTGTAAAAGTGGGTGCAGTTTATAGTAGGCACAATTTTTACTAGAATGTGATTTGAGTAAATGTAATTTCTAAACCCAAGTAGTGAGTAGTCGGTTGGTTTTGATCGTTTGCACGCGTAAACATGTCACATACACTGGTGATGGATACTCATGGCTTTAAGATCAATGTATTTGATTGAGTGAGAACCATAGTTAGAATAAATACCCTTAATCTTAGGACATGATTCAAGTAGTATTTCATTTTACATAGTGCTAACCAATGTCTGTGGTAAGTTAAGTTCACTCGATAATATAAATAATAGTTTAAAGTGGGTGCAAAGGTAGGTGCAAAAGTGAGTGCAAAAATGGGTGTAAAAGTGGGTGCAAAAGTAGGCGCAAACGTGGGTGAAAATGTGGGTGCAAAAGTAAGTGCAAAAGTGGGAGAAAAAATGGGTGCAGTTTATAGTAGGCTCAATTTTACTAAAATGTGATTTGAGTAAATGTAATTTCTAAACCCAAGAATTGAGTAGTTGGTTGGTTCTGATCTATGCACGCGTTAACAAGTCACATACACTGGTGATGGATACTCATGGCTTTAAGGTCAATGTATTTGATTGAGTGAGAATCATAGTTAGAATAAATACCCTTAATCTTAGAACATGATTCAAGTAGTATTTCATTTTACATAGTGCTAACCAATGTCTATGGTAAGTAAAGTTCAATCGATAATATAAATAATAGTTTAAAGTGGGTTTAAATGTGAGTGCAAAAGTGGGTGTAAAAGTGGGTGCAAAAGTGGGTGCAAACGTGAGTGAAAAAGGGGGTGAAAAAGTGGGTGCAAAAGTGGGTGAAAAAATGGGTGCATTTTATAGTAGGCACAATTTTACTAGAATGTGATTTGAGTAAATGTAATTTCTAAACCCAAGAAGTGAGTAGTTGGTTGGTTCTGATCTATGCACGCGTAAACATGTCACATACACTGGTGAAGGATACTCAAGGCTTTATGGTCGTTGTATTTGATTGAGTGAGAACCATAGTTAGAATAGATATCCTTAATCTTAGAAAACGATTGAAGTGGTATTTCATTTTACATAGTGCTAACCAATGTCTACGGTTTGTAAAGTTCACTCGATAATATAAATAATAGTTTAAATTGGGTGCAAAGGTAGGTGCAAAGGTGGATGCAAAGGTAGGTGCAAAAGTGGATGCAAAAGTGGGTGAAGTTTATAGTAGGCACCATTTTTACTAGAATGTGATTTGAGTAAATGTAATTTCTAAACCCAAGTAGTGAGTAGTCGATTGGTTTTGATCTATGCACACGTTAACATGTCACATACACTGGTGATGGCTACTCAAGGCTTTAAGGTCAATGTATATGATTGAGTGAGAACCATAGTTAGAATGAATACCCTTAATCTTAGAACATGATTAAAGTAGTATTTCATTTTACATAATGCTAACCAATGTCTACGGTATACTAGCTAAGAAATTATTCATCAAGTCATTTATTATTAACCCTTTAAAAGAATATACCTACCTTGATACTCCTTTTGTAGTCCCAGCACTCAGCTTAATGATTGTTTGAGAGGTGGGAGAGACATTCAGTTGGGAAATAATGATATAGTTTATCATAACAGTGATGCATTATTAAGACGTGTTGTTAATTATTAGTGGAATGAATGGTAAATGACTTTAATCTACCCATAAACTTTAGTATTATAACAACAATCAAAATTTATATCATCTGTGCTATGATTTCAAAAAATAGAAAACAAGCATTATTTTTGTTTATTCAAAACGTACCATACATCGAAGATTGTTCTTACCTTCATAAATCACATATACAGGTTGACTACTTGTATTGATATCTTGAAAAACATCATCAGGCACGTTATCAAAACGTGAAGGGAGAAATGTTTCAAACTCTTTCCAAATGCAAAGAGCGCGGTTTTCAAATTTAGTGTTTATTTTTTATTCTATGTATGCGAAAAGGTGTATGAATAGGCAAGTTGCTCATCTTCTTGAGTTCAAGACCACAGGCTTGACCGATAGCATTCAAACCTTCCATGGTAGTCTCTAAGCAAAAGAGAATAACTATGACACTCTAGTCTCAACATTGTTATAACAAGATGAACATGGACATTGGATAAATCTGTAATCAAATTACAAACAGTCAAGTTGTTGTAAAACGGATTTCCAAACTCGTATTGTCAGTGGCATCTAGTAATGAACATGAACACTGGATAGAATGTTAATCAAATCACAAATGGTCAAGTTGTTTTAACATAAATTTGAAAATTTGTTTTGTCAATGGCATCTAGCCGTCTACATGAACACTGGATAGAGCGTTAATCAAACCACAAATGGCCAAGTCATTTTAACACGGATTTTCAAACTCGTATTGTCAGTGGCATCTAGTAATGAACATGAACACTGGAAAGAATGTTAATCAAATCACAAATGGTCAAGTTGTTTTAACACAAATTTGCAAACCTGTATTGTCAATGGCATCTAGTAGTCAACATGAAAACTGGATAGAGTGTTAATCAAATCACAAATGGTTAAGTCAATTTAACACTGATTTCCAAACTTGTATTGTCAGTGGCATCTAGTAGTCTACATGGACACTGGATACAGCGTTAATCAAATCAAAAATGGTCAAGTCGTTTTAACATGGATTCACAAAATAGTATTGTCAATGGTATCATGTTGACAACATGAACATTGGATAAAGCATTAATCAAATTACAAACGATCAAGTTGTTTAAACACGGATTTTCAAACTCGTATTGTCAGTGTCATCTAGTAATGAACTTGAACACTGGATAGAGTGTTAATCAAATCACAAATGGTAAGGTTATTTTAACACAAATTTGCAATCTTGTATTGTAAATTACCCCTAGTTGTCAACATCAACATAGGATAGAGCGTTAATCAAATCATAAATGGTCAAGTGATTTTAACACAGATTTGCAAACTTGTATTGTCAGTGGCATCTAGTAGTCAACATGGACACTGGATAGAGCGTTAATCAAATTACATATGGTCTAGTCATTTTAACACAGATTCGCAAAATAGTATTGTCAATGATATCTAGTAGTGGACTTTGGCACTTGATAGAGCGTTAATCAAATCCAAATGGTCAAGTCATTTTAACACATATTTGCAAAATATTATTGTCAATGACAACTAGTAGTGAACATTGGCACTTAATAGAGCGTTAGTATTGTCAGTGCCATCTAGTAGTGAACATTGGCACTTGATAGCGCGTTAATAAAATCACAAATGGTCAAGTTGTTTCAACACGGATTCGCAAAATAGTATTGTCATTGCCATCTAGTAGTCAACATGGGCACTTGATAGAGCGTTAATCAAATCACAAAAGGTCATTGTTTCAACACGGATTCGCAAAATAGTATTGTCAGTGCCATCTAATAGTGAACATTGACACTTGATAGAGCATTCATCAAATCTCACCTACATGTTTAGTTATTAAAAAGGTATTCACCTTTAATATAAAACTGCTGTTGCCAATTGAATTAGGTATAACCAGCAAACCAACTATCTGTAAATAAATAAACCAATCAATCAATCAATCAATCCATCCATTCATTTCAATCCATCACTTACACATTGAGTTTAATCTATTAAATACATACCTCTCAAATATTTTTCTTTTTCCAAGTAACGCCACTGCTTTATCTCGATTATCTTGTATATAAATGATAGCACTGCAGCACTAATCACCTGGCATGTAACTAATGAGTGGCAATGATAGGTATGACCTTGCTTTTATATTGTTCAATATTGCCAGCTTGCAAAAGATTGTCTACGCATGATTGAGCGAAATAGAATAAATCACTGAACATTGAGATTCGCGAAACTTCAAGTTTCAAATTTAATATACTGCTCAAAAAAATTAAAGCAGCACTTTTTTCAAAGGCCACCAAATTTGGAAAGTTGACTGCACAAGATCGAAATCTCAGTATGACGTTTGCCCCGATGCCTACCAAGCACATGCTTCAGCACAACTCCCCAACTTGTGTAGTTTCGGGATAGCGCCCCCAAAACCAGCCCATTTTTGAAAACCGTAAATTGAAGTTTGCGAAAAAAGCTGTAGGACTTGTCGCAGGTTGCCAAAGCAGTCGAAAATGAATGAGTCTTGCTCTTAAGGTTCCACGAACACGTTGAAATCGTTACATTTGACGTTTGGGCATTTTCAACCCCCTTCAACATCCCCTAAACATGGACTACCATTGGGGGCGTCTGAGAAGGTACCGGATGTGTTTAACCTCATGAAAACCTGCACACCGTCCTCAGTTGCTGATTGCAGTAAGTTCTTAAGGCCTCCGGCAATGTTCACCCCTTCTAACACCCTCAACTGGCAAGGGACCAAACCACCCCGTCTTGATTCACCCCTAAGGAATGTTTAAATCGAGATTTTTATCAGTGCTGCTAATGGGGGGGTCTTCTCCTAACGTTTAAAAAAAGGACCTGTGCCTGTGTCGCCACCCCTTCCCTTGCTACCCCCTGTTGTATGATTTTTCGAATCAGGCCCTTTTTAAGGGCTGAAATGAGGTCTTAATCGCTGAAAAGGCTGTAAAGGTCCTTAGAAGTAGTGGTGACACGAAATCAACCCCTTCCGAAGTTTGATTGATATTCCATCCCCCAAAAGTTGACATTTATGCACCCTCAACCCTGTCCGGACGCGTAACGCGTCATGGCAGAGTTTTCAGAGTTGGATCAAAATGAAGCTTAGGGCCTGCAATCTAGCCCAAAAAAGCAGGTTGGATGGAAATGTATCAGTAAGATGGGAAACGAGACCAAAATGTTTTCAAAAAAAGTTAACACCCTCTAGTAAGTACGCCCATGCCTAGGCAACCCACATCACGTCCTTGCGTGCGGGTTGCCTATGATGAAAAGATGGAAATGGAAAAAAAATGACTCTTTGTAATGATCTTTACCCTTTAATAGCGCGTAACGCCTCCATTTGCATCAATTACAGCCTCACACCTTCGCCTCATGCTCTCAACCAGCGTTCTGATTAGGTCTTGGGGAATGTTGGCCCACTCTTCGTGTAGCGCCTGGCACAGTTCTGCCAGAGTCTGGGGTTGCCGTTGTCGCTGCTGCACCCGCCGGATCAGCTCGTCCCAGAGATGTTCAATGACGTTTAAGTCGGGGCTGTAAGCTGGCCAATCGAGTGTATGGATGCCCATTTCGTGTATATAGTCGAGCGTAACCCTTGCGACGTGCGGTCGTGCATTATAATGCTGGAGGATAATGTCTCGGCCAGCCGCTTCGATGAAAGGGACGATGTGACGATCAACAACTTCGGCGACGTACCGTTCTGCTGTCATGCTGGGTGGGGTTATGTGAACTAAAGGTGTTCGCCCGTCGCTCGTTATACCCACCCACATCATGACGGACCCTCCACCAAACGCTTCTTTTGGCTGGTAGCAGTCTAGTCGGTACCTCTCGTTTTTTCTTCTTTAGTCCCGCACCCGCCCGTCACAGCGCCGCAACTTAAACCGACACTCGTCCGTAAATAAGACGCCTTGCCAACGTCGCCTGTTCCAACCTTGGTGTTCTTGAGCAAAAGCTACCCGATTGCGCCGTTGTTGCCGTGTAAAAGCTGGACCTTGCACAGGTCTTCTGGAGCGAAGGCGTGCGCACTTCAGAATATTGCGGACAGTTTGGTCGCTGATTCTCCGATTAGTGGCGTTCTGGTGCACGGCCGCCAGCTTCGAGGCCGTCGCCGTACGGTCCTGAAGAGCACCGTGGACTATGGCACGATCTTCTCGAGGCGTCGTGCAGCGAGATCGCCCCTGACCAGGTCGCCATCGTTAAGAATTTGTTTCCTGAAAGCGGCGGTAAGCATTGGAGACAACCGTGTGATTCCTCCCCAAACGGTGGCCGATCTCTCTAAAGGACAAGCCTGTTTCCCTTAGTGCAATGATTTTAATGCACTCCTCCTCACTCACCGCTCGTCGGACCATTGCGGCTACCTGCCAAGGGAGACACGAAGAATCAACACGACGTTTCCTTAAGACTTTCAGGACCGTCTTTATGACATCCCTTTCCTTTTAAGATGAGACACTACTCACCTTCGATGCCTGAGTTGACGTTCTTGGAAATAACTTCCACCGTTGACAGCACTCCGACCGTTGATTGAAGAATTGCTGAGATACTGTGTCTTCTAGACAGGCTGAAGAACTGATAACCCAGGATGTGGACACCGTGCTTTTAAAGGGCTATGGATGCTTCTCGAAGCTTTGAGTAACCGGAAACAAAGTACTGTGTATCCGGTAACACAGAAACTTCGAGAACCTTCGAGAACCTGTAGGACGAATGGCTAAAATTCTACGCCGGTACTGTGCCTTGAACCCACGATCTCCCGCATGGTAGGAATCGGCTGTAACCATTAAGCCACAATTAACGTTGCCAAAAGATACGGTAGAATGGTACGTGAACGGAATCGACTAATCAAATGACGTTCCCGACGCTTGTTGAGAGCATGAGGCGAATGTGTGAGGCTGCAATTGATGCAAATGGAGGCGTTACGCACTATTAAAGGGTAAAAATCATTTCAAAGAGTCATTTTTCTCCCATTTCCATCCTTTCCATCATAGGCAACCCGTACGCATGGACGTGATGTGGGTTGCCTAGGCATGGGCGTACTTACTAGAGGGTGTTTAATTCTTTGAAAAAGTTTTGGTCTCGCTTCCCATCTTACCGATAAATTTCCATACAACCTGCTGTTTTGGGCTCGATTTCAGTCCATAAGCTTCATTTTGATCCAACTCTGAAAATTCTGCCATGACGCGTTACGCGTCCAGACAGGGAGGGTTGAGGGTGCAAAAATGTCAACTTTGGGGGATGGAATGTCAATCAAACATCGGAAGGGGTTGATTTCGTGTCACCACTACTTCTGAGGACCTTTACAGCCCTTTCAGCGATTAAGACCTCATTTCAGCCCTTAAAAGGGGCCTGATTCGAAAAATCATACAAAAGGGGGTAGCAAGGGAAGGGGTGGCGACACAGGCACAGGTCCTTTTTTGAAACGTAAGGGGAAGACCCCCCATTAGCAGCACTGATAAAAATCTCGATTTAAACATTCCTTAGGGGTGAATCAAGACGGGGTGGTTTGGTCCCTTGCCAGTTGAGGGTGTTAGAAGGGGTGAACATTGCCGGAGGCCTTAAGAACTTACTGCAATCAGCAACTGAGGACGGTGTGCAGGTTTTCAGGTGGTTAAACACATCCGGTACCTTCTCAGGCGCCCCCAATGGTAGTCAATGTTTAGGGGATGATGAAGGGGGGTTGAAAATGCCCAAACGACAAATGTAACGATTTCAACGTGTTCGTGGAACCTTAAGAGCAAGACTCATTCACTTTCGACTGCTTTGGCAACCTGCGACAAGTCCTACAGCGTTTTTCGCAAACTTCAATTTACGGTTTTCAAAAATGGGCTGGTTTTGGGGGCGCTATCCCGAAACTACACAAGTTGGGAAGTTGTGCTGAAGCATGTGCTTGGTAGGCGTCGGGGCAAACGTCATACTGAGATTTCGACCTTGTGCAGTCAACTTTCCAAATTTGGTGGCCTTTGAAAAAAGTGCTGCTTTAATTTTTTTGAGCAGTATATAATAGTACATTATGCAACGAGCCTATAATGGATATAATTAAGACACGAATATTTTTATAAAGTGAGCGTATGCGAGCTTTATAATTTCCATACGAGTGGCTTAATTACCATTATAGGCGAGTTGTATACGACTGTTTATGTTCGACGATAATTATAACTTTATTATATGTTTTAACATAAATATTCATAAATAACTGTTCAGTCACTAGAATGTTGTGATCGGGTGCTGCGGCGAGTAGTATATCTCTGTTTTCCAGGCTCTCTGGACAACCGACGCATGCGCTCTGTGTGCTTTAATGCCATATGTTCAGGTTATGTATTCACTTAAACTGTCACCGAAGTCGTTTCAATACAACGCGCTGTGTAGAAATTGGATTTGAGGATATTAAGGTACAGTGCTATTTCTTGTCTCATATTCACATGTTTATTTACGCGAACATATGGACGGTGCACTTTCGGAAATTTATAAAGACATGTTGGATTTTGAGCGCATGCGCGAAGGTATCCTGATCTAATTGGTCACATAACTGTTTCTTGAGCTCTGATTGGTGGGAGAAACTGTTTCATAATGAAAAATAGTGTTATAATGAGCCTCATTATGATACAGTTTTCTGACACAGGGTCGAACATAATAGTGCATTATGCAACAAGCCTATAATGGCTATAATTAAGACACGAGTATTTTTATAAAGTGAGCGTATGCGAGCTTTATAATCTCCATACGAGTGTCTTAATTACCATTATAGGCGAGTTGCATGCGACTGTTTATGTTCGACGATAATTATAACTTTAATACATGTTTTAATATAAATATTCATAAATATCTCTTCAGTTACTAGAGTTTTGTGATAGGGTATTGCGCTAGGTAGCATATCTCCGTGTTCCAAGCTCTCTGGCCGACCGACGCATGCGCTCTGTTTGCTCCAATGCCAGATGTGCAGATCGTGAACCAGTATTCAGCAAAACTGTCACCGTAGACGTTTGAAATCAACGCGCTGAGTAGATAGGTTGGATTTAGGTATATTAAGGTACAGTACTATTTCTTGTCTCATATTAACCAGTTTATTTACTCGAACATATGGACGGTGCACTTTCGGTAATTTATATAGACATGTTGGAGTTTGAGAGCTTGCGCGAAGTTATCCTTATCTAATTGGTCCAAGAAATGTTTCTTGAGCTGTGATTGGTAGGAGAAACTGTTTTATAATGAATAATAGTGTTATAATGACCATCATTATGATACAGTTTTCAAACACATAATAGTCAGGGTCGAACATAAACATTTTTAAATTACCAGACATTCATATTCTTTCCACATGTTAAACGGAAATATCATACACAATAAATTTTCAGTTTACGCTTATCAGCAATACCTGCTTATTTCAAACATCCTGCTTCAATATCACGGGGATCCCAGCTGAGTCTGGCATTGCTTCCACTTACTTGTGCAGGGCTCCCCTATGTTTTCATTCATGTCGACCTCACTCGGTCAACTCTTGTTCTCTTTACACTGCCAATAGTATTAGTGTATCCGAGGCCTAGGGAGTCTTTCACATTCCAGCCTTAATCGCCCCTCGTCTGATCTTTGCTGATACCCTGCTAGGGGGTCAACTTTATTTTTCTTTTCATATTATCTTTAGCCTTTTGCTCAAGCATCTCAAAGAGGCATGGTGTATGTAGTCCACTACTTTTAATGGACTTTGAATATAGTTACACCCTCAAAAGCTCTCGACTAGTGCGTTTAAAATTTGACAACTGCCTAAGAAATTCCTTTGAGGCTGATTCATAGCTTTGCTCGCTTTGCTATAATTTTATCCTCAAGGATCAGCTTTTCCCATGAACAAAGCAAGGGATTCCACCCCTACCGCCACTGAGGTCAGTGTCCTGCAGCTTGAGAGTATGGGTCGGGGTTACAACTGGGGTGTGTGATCGCCACAACGCTCAGGAGGTCTCACCTGCAATGCGTACAGGAGCCTCATAAAGGGATAGAAAGAGTGGGAGGATTGAGCAATGAAGTGGGAAGGAGGCAGCTGTCGCCTTACGGTAGGTATCACCCAAGCATTTTGCCCAAAGACAAAGTGAGAAATCACAGAAAACCACACCAAGAATGGCTAATGTGGAAATCGAACCCCCTCTACTCACTTGGGCCTGGGCCGTGCCTGAGTATACCACGTTCCAGTCCTCGTAAGTAGGGGGGCAGTAAGAGTTCTAACGCACCCCGTCAGCAGTTTTTGAATTTGGCGCACTCTTAATCCAAGATGGCGGCGATGACGTCATAAGATGCTAACCAAAATGGCGGCTAATCAAATTGGCGTCTTACGATAATTGCGTCTAACCAAAATGGCGGCCATGGCTTAACTATCCTAGCCTAACCTAACCTCACCTACGAGGTGCGATCGAAAAGTTCCAAAATGTTGAACCACAGCCTGCTTTCCCGGTGACGTCACAACCAGGGTTGAACAAAGAGTTCCAAAAATGTTGAACCTTAGCGTACTTTCCTGGTGACTTCGCAACGAGGTGTGATGAAAAATTCCAAAATCTTCACTCATAGCCTACTTTCCTGGTGACGTCACATACTAACCCGCCATACATTCAGTGGCAAAGCCGATACCCCCCCGAACGCATGGTCGGATTTTGACGAAAGAGGTGTAATTGAAATCGGGCTGACACCCCGTTTCCAAAATTCCAAAATGTTGACTCATAGCCTACTTTCCTGGCGACCTCACCTGGAAATGTCGATATCCCCCGAACGTGTGGTTGGATTTTGACGAATTAGGTGTCGTTGAAATCGTGCTGACACCCCCTTTCAAAAATTCTTAAATGTTGACTCATAGCCTACTTTCCTCGTGACGTCACATACTAACCCGACGTACATTCAGGGGAAAAGCCGATATCCTCCGAACGCATGGTCGGATTTTGATGAATGAGGTGTCGTTGAAATCGGGCTGACACCCCTTTTCTAAAATTCTAAAATGTTGACCCATAGCCTACTTTCCTGGTGACGTCACATACTAACCCGCCATACATTCAGGGGCAAAGCAGATATCTTCCGAATGCATGGTCGGATTTTGAAGAATGAGGTGTCATTGAAGTCGGGCTGACACCCCTTATCCAAAATTCCAATATATTGACCCATAGCCTACTTTCCTGGTGACGTCACATACTAACCCGCCATACATTCAGGAACAAAGCCGATAACCCCCGAACGCATGGTCGGATTTTGACGAATGAGCTGTCGTTGGAATCGGGCTGTCACCCCCTTTCAAAAATTCCAAAATGTTGACTCATAGCCTACTTTCCTGGTGACGTCACATAATAACCTGGAAAAGTCGATATCCCCCTAACGCATGGTCGGATTTTGACGAATGAGGTGTCGTTGAAACCAAGCTACACCCAATTTCAAAAATTCCAAATTGATGACCCATAGCCTACTTTCATGGTGACGTCACATACTAACCCACCATAGATTCTGGAACAAAGCTGATATCTCCCGAATGTATGGTCGGATTTTGACGAAATAGCTGTCGTTGAACTTGGGCTGACACCCCCTTTAAAAATCCAAAATTATTGACCCATAGCCTACTTTCCCGGTGACGTCACAACGAGGGGTGATCAAAGAATTCCAAATATGTTGACCCATGGCCTACTTTCTGATGACGTCGCAACGAGGTGTGATCAAAAATTCCAAAATGTTGCCTCATAGCCTACTTTCCTGGTGACGTCACATACCAACCCGCCATACATTCAGGGGAAAACCGATATCCCCCGAACGCATGGTCGAATTTTGACGAATGACGTGTCGTTGAAACCGGGCTGACACTCTCTTTCCAAAATTCCATAATGTTGACTCATAGCCTACTTTCCTGGTGACTTCACATACTAACCTGGCAAAGTCGATATCCCCCGAACGCATGGCCGGATTTTGACTAATAACGTGTCGTGTAAATCGGGCTGACATCCCCTTTCCTAAATTCCAAACTGTTAACCCATAGCCTACTTTCCCGGCGACGTCACATACTAAACCGCCATATATTCATGGGCAAAACCGATATCCCTCGAACGCATGGGCGGATTTTGACGAATGAGATGTCTTTGAACTCGGGTTGACACCCCCTTTGCAATGGCCAACCTTTTTCCACCCCCCTTTCCAATGGACAACATTGCTTTCCAATGCATTCATCGCTCTTTGATACATCATGGATTGTACTGTAATGGTTGAAAAAACGATTGCAAGAATGATTGTCGAGCCACAGGACTTGGTATTGACCAATAACCATGCTTGCATTAGTCGATATTTGAATGAACCATAAATCACAGAGGCTTATGCCAAGTTTTGTAGCAGTCGATCGAACTCGAGATACTTTAAGCCCAAGCCTAGCGCGCTAGCCAGTTAGCTATGGGATGTAAAACAGTGTCGGCTGCTAAATCCTATCGCACTTTCCTGGGTGAATGATTAAATGAATATCCGATGAAATGAAAAGATAGTGGAAAGTGTTGCTCGACTGAGCGAAAACAATTGCGAGAATGACCACCAAGTTACAGTAAAGGTATAACCCAACACAAAAGCCTATATATAAGCCAACACAAAAGCCAATACTTAAACCAATACAAAAGCCAACACAAAAGCCAATATATAAGCCAACACATGGGGTTAGGTTAGGTTAAGATATGTTACATTAGGTTAGGTGAACTAAGTGTGACGTTATAGCCAGTCTTAAAGCAAGTCTAAACGTATAAGCCAACACAAAAGCCAATATATAAACCATCAAAAAAGGCCAATACATAAGGCAATACAAAAGCCAACACAAAAGCCAATATATAAGCCAACACATGGGGTTAGGTTAGGTTAAGATATGTTACATTAGGTTAGGTGAACTAAGTGGGACGTTATAGCCAGTCTTAAAGCAAGTGTACACGTATAAGCCAATGCTAAAGCCAATATATAAGCAAAGCACAAAAGCCAATACATAAGTCAATACAAAAGCCAACACAAAAGCCAAAACACCAGCCATTACAAAAGCAAATACAAGAGCCAACACATGGGGTCGGGTTAGGTTTGGCTATGATATGTTACATTAGGTTCGGTGAACTAATTGTGACGTTATAGCCAGTTTTAAAGCACGTATAAATGCATAAGCCCACACAAAACCAATATATAAGCCATCAAAAGAGCTAATACATCAGCCAATACAAAAGCCAACACAACATCCAATACAATAGCCAATACATAAGCCAATACAAAAGCCAACACATGGGGTTAGGTTAGGTGAGCTATGTGTGATGCCATAGCCAGTCTTAAAGCCTGTCTAAACTTGCGGGACATGTCACGTGACAAGGTTTTGTTAGGTTATGTTAGGTGAGTTGAGCTATGACGTCATAGACGGATGGGGGTAGAATGCTGGCAAATGAGGAAAATGTCATGGTTTAACTTTTGCATTCAGTTTTGCAACCTCTTTTTCACCCAATTTTACAGCCAAGTTTGCATACACTTAGGACCTACCTTTGCACCCACTTTTGAACCTACTTTTGCTCCCGCTTTTGCACCCTCTTTTGCACCCACTTTTGCATCTACTGTTGCACCTACTTTAAACTATTATCAAGTCACTTTATCACCAAAACCTTTGTAGTGTGAACAAGTCAGTTGATACTATAAAACTTACTACAACCAACAAAGGTAGGCAACGTGTACTCTATGAAGGCTACTCTTATAACAGTAATCGTCAGAATGTGAATTGAATAATATTCTGGCCATGCTCAAAAGAGATGTCAACAAAATGTCGAGGTATTCTAAAAGTAAAAATGGAAACGTTTTAAGTGTGAGTGTTCATCAATGTAGTGCTTCAAACAAACCATGGTTGCTGTTTACATGTATTTGATTGAGCAAGAACCATAGTTAGAATGAATACCCTTACTCTTAGAACATGATTAAAGTTGTATTTCATTTGCATAGTGCTAACCAATGTCTATGATATACTAGCTATGGAATTATTCATAAAGTCATTGAATATACACCCTTGAAAAAAATATACCTACCTTGATACTCCTTTTGTGGTCCCAGCACTCAACTTGTTGATTGTTTGAGAGGTGGGAGAGACATGCAGGTGTGAAATAATGCTATCGCTTATCATAACAGTGATGCATTATTAAGACGTGTTGGTAATTATTAGTGGAATAAATTGTAAATGACTTTTATCTCCCTGTAACCTTTAGGATTAAAACAACCATCAAAATGTATATCATCACTGCTATGATTTCAGAAAAATATAAAACAAGCATTTATGTTATTGTTTTTGTTTATTATAAAAACCATGAAACAATAACGTCAACTTTGTCAATAACGTTCAGACCAATACGGGTTTGGGGACTCTGTTTCAATCGATGGCAAATAATTTTGATCTTTTCCCTCTGTTGAGGATATTGTTGTTTTTTTCATCATTACACCCGTGGAATGAAGAAACAAAATCTTTGTTCAAAGTTTTATGACCGTGGTAGAGTTTTACAAGCCGACAGGTTTGACACTGTTGTACTGATGGCATTTTGTTAATGGTCACTTCCTTATGATGCTCGTAGTTATTACAGGGTCGCAATTCGCTTAACACAGGGTCTTGAGTCCACGATGTTGGCACATGTTCCCATATTTCCATAACTGCCTTTGCAGCCACATAAAAATGAATGATTTAGGTAAAGCATTTAATTCTTCTTTTGTAATATTGGTTCATTTCTTTTACATATAAAAAAAATCCCAATCGCATGCTCAATAGCATTATTGTCCAATTCCAACATTGACGACACAGACATGATGCTCTCTAGACAGTGTATCACTCACTGCCACAGCAATTATCTGTAAATCAATGGATTAATCAATACATTTCAATTCATGACTTACACCCCTATCAAAAATTACCAAAAAAGAGTTAAAAAGTTTATCATATTAAAAATAGAGCATTCATCAAATCTCACCTACAGGTTTATCATTACTGCATGGTCATGTAGTTTTTAACATGAATTAGCAAACTCGTATCGTCTGTAATATCTAATAGTGAACATGGACACTGAATAAGGCATTAATCGAATCTCGTCTATAATTTTAACATCACAAACGGTCAAGTTGTTGTTTTAACATGGATTTGCAAATTAGCATTGTCAATGATATCTAGTAGTGAACATGGAAACTGGGAACATTGGATAAAGCGTTAATCAATTCATAAATGGTCGAGTCGTTTTAACACGAATTCTTAAAATTGTATTGTCAGCGACATCTAGTAGAGAATATTGGCATTTGATAGAGCGTTAATCAAAATCACAAATGGTCAAGTCGTTTTAACACGGATTCGCAAACTCGTATTGTCAGCGATATCTAGTATTGAACATTGACACTTGATAGAATGTTAATCAAATCCTAAATGGTCCAGTCGTTTAACAAGGATTCACAAAATAGTTTTGTCAGCGAAATCTAGTAGTTAACATTGACACTTGATAGAGTGTTAATCAAAATCACAAATGGTCAAGTCGTTTTAACACAATTCACAAAATAGTATTTTCAGCGACATATAGTAGTGAATATTGGCATTTGATAGAGCATTAATCAAAATCACATATGGTCAAATCGTTTTAGCACGGATTTGCAAAGTAGTATTGTCAGCGACATCTAGTAGTGAACATTGACTCTTGATAGAATGTTAATCAAATCATAAATGGTCAAGTCGTTTTAAGACGGATTCACAAGTAGTATTGTCAGCGAAATCTAGTAGTGAACATGAATATTGGATAGAGCGTTAATCAAATCAAAAATGATCAAGTCGTTTTAACATGGATTCTCAAAATAGTACTGCCAGCGACATCTAGTAGTGAACATTGACACTTGATAGAGTGTTAATCAAATCATAAATGGTCAAGTCGTTTAACACGGATTCACAAAATATTTTTGTCAGCGACATCTAGTAGTGAACATTGACACTTGATAGAGTGTTAATCAAAATCACAAATTGTCAAATCGTTCTAACATGGATTCACAAAATAGTATTGTTAGCGACATCTAGTAGTGAATATTGGCACTTGATAGAGCGTTAATCAAAATCACAAATGGTCAAGTCGTTTTAACATGGATTCGCAAAATAGTATTGCCAGCGACATCTAGTAGTGAACATTGACACTTGATAGAGTGTTAATCAAATTATGAATGGTCAAGTCGTTTAACACGGATTCACAATATAGTATTGTTAGCGACATATAGTAGTGAATATTGGCACTTGATAGAGCGTTAATCAAAATCACAAATGGTCAAGTCGTTTTAACACTAATTCACAAAATAGTATTGTCAGCAACATCTAATAGTGAACATGAACATTGGATAGGGCGTTCATCAATACTCATCTACATGCTAAGTTATTAAAAACCTACTCACCTTTTATTTAAAACTGCTGTTGCCAATTGAATTAGGTATAACCAGTAAACCAATTATCTGTAAATATATAAACCAATCAATCAATCAATCAATCCATTCATTTCAATCCATCACTTACACATTGAGTTTAATCTATTAAATATATACCTCTCAAATATTTTTCACTTATTCCAAGTAACGCCACTGCTTTTTCTCGATTAACTTGTTTATAATGATAGCACTGCAGCACTAATCACCTGGCATGTAACTAATGAGTGGCAATGATAGGTATGACCTTGCTTTTATATTGTTCAGTATTGCCAGCTTCCAAAAAATTGTCTACGCATGAGTGAGTGAAATATAATAAATCACTGTACATTGAGATTCGCAATATATCAAGATTCAAATTACTGCAAACATTTTACATTACCTGACAATCATATTCTTTTCACATGGCAAACGGAAATGACAAACACAATAAGTTCTCAATTTACACTTATCAGCAACACTTGCTTATTTCAAACAGGATCGCTGATATGGCAAGACAGCATTCTGCTTTAAGATTCTCGCTGTCGGTGGCTATGTAATGTAACAAATACTATATCATCTAGTTAGACTTTATAAAATCATGAGCTTACATATAGTTAAATGTGTGTTGACAACCACGGGGATCCCAGCTGAGTCCAGCATTGCTTCCACTTACTTGGGCAGGGCCCCTCTCTGTTTTTCTTTCATGTCGATCTCACTCGGTCAACTCTAGTTCTCTTCACTCCCCCACACCTTCTTTTTCTTTTTCATGTTAACTCCGGCCTTTTGCTCAAGTCTCTCAAAGAGGTAGGGTGTATGTAGGCCCACTACTTTTAATGATCTCTTAATAAGGTTACACCCTCAAAAGCGCTTGACTAGTGAGTTTAAAATTTGACAACCCACTAAGAAATTCCTTTCGGGTGGATTCTTAGCTTTGCTCGCTTGGCTATCTTTTTATCATCCAGGATCAGCTTTTCCCATGAACTAAGCAAGGGATCCCACCTGTACCGCCACTAAGGGAAGTGTCCTCGAGCTTGAGACTCTGAGTCAGTGATACAATTGGGGTGCGCAACCACCACAACATCCATGCGGTCTCGCATGCAAGCATACAGGAGTCTCATTAAGGAATAGAAAGAGTGAGAGAGTGTGACAAGGAAATGAAAAAAGAGACTGCCGTGGCCTTACTGTAATTGGGTAATTTGGAAACCACTGACAACCGCTTGAAGAATGACAGAGCGACCCCTCCCCCTACTCATTTGAGCCTGGTGTGAGGCTGAGTAAATCCCATTCCTGTCCTCGTATCACTTTTTCAAATTTCATGACAGAGCCGGGAATCGAACCCAGGATCTCCAGGGCGTCTGCTAATCACGCTAACCGCTGCGCTACCATATAGTAATACATACACTCCAGTTGTTTGCGATCAAACAGTCAACGTGTTTAGAGAGAACGCATAATTCAACACCGATATCATGCAACAGTTGCAGTTTTCGTTATCGCAAGGTTACATGCCATGCATGCTAATGTTGCCTAGCAAGCAGTAGTGTTTCAAGTTTCATCTTAAACACAACTCCAATCAAGAACTTTAATATCTTGGAATTCATTCTAGTAGCTCGGAGACTGAATGTATGACACTCGTATTTTGAAGCCTCTATAGCTTAGGAGAAAGCACGTTAGCCTCTCACTGCTGGGTCCATAATTCGAATCCCAGTCACTCCATGTGAGATTTGTGCTGGACAATGCAGAGACAGACAATTTTTTTTCTCTAGCTTTTCCAGTTTTTACTATCAAGAATGTCATTCTAGCATTTAATTTCATAGGTCATCGATTTAATCATTACCCCCAGGGGAGTGTGACAGGCTTCAGCAGTCAGCACCTTTTCATATCCTCGCTGTTAAATTAGGATTTTATTCATTCATTCCATACCCTAACCCCGTTGGCCAAGCAACACTTTACCCTATCATTTCATTTCATTTCTTATTCATTTAATCATTGTTTCAAGAGAGTGCGACAGGTTTTAGCAGCCTGCACCGTTTCAAATCCTCACCGCTAAATGAGGGGTTTATTCATTCCATTCCCTGATTGCTCAGTTGAACAACACTTTCCACTATCATTTAATTTCATATGTCATTCATTTAATCATTTTCCCAGGAAAGTGCGACAGGCTTTAGCAGCCAGAACGGTTTCAAATCCTCACTGTAGCCACATGGTTAGCGCGCTAGGCTTTGGCCCAAAGTGCCCCGGGTTAAATTCCCGGCCGAGTCATCAGGGATTTTAATCTCCTCGGGTTAATTCCAGTGGCTCGGGGACTGGGTGTATGTGCCGTCTTCATCATTACTTTATCCTCATTACGACGCGCCGGTAACTCACGGGCGTCAACTAGAAATACCTGCACTCGGCCTCTCCAGAGGCCACACGATCGTTTCATACCGCTAAATAAAGGATTCATTCATTCCATTTACTAACCCGCTCGGTCAACTGAAAGCATGCTGTGATTTTTTCATTTTTCAATCATGTCTTTACCAATCATGAGTTGAACCATCACATACAGCTCTACAATCCATGATTTGTGAAATGCATTTTGCAAGCATGAAAAAACGCCGTGGCCGACCACCGGTTTTGTTCTTTCATAGCTTACAGGTTAGCATGCTAGGCTTTGACTTAAAGTATCTCGGGTTCAATTGCCTGCCTGCTACAAACCATGGCATAAGCCTCTGCGATTCATGGTTTATTCAAATATCGACTAATGCATTGGCAAGCATGGCTATCATGGTTCGCCACATCGGGGAAAACGAATCACCGTATTACGATCCGTCGTTCCATCGAACATAGGAAAACGAATCGTCATATTACGATCCGTCGTTCCATCGAAATAGCCATGGATAAAAAATAACTCATCCATAAATCATTATTCAAAAAGCTCACCCTCTTACAAAATCCCCAAGTGCGCATGCGTAAAAATAAATAAAACAAAAATGTTAAATCATAGTTGCATATAGGACTATGCATGTTTTTCATGTGAAACATCGTTTGACTTCCTATTGTCGTTCAAACTCTAACATGTCGCACTTGGAAAGCAAGATTTTCTACAAAATTAAGATTTCTCCCCTTGTAGGGTTAGGTTTTATTTTGGGGTGGATATAGGCTATTCATTGGAAAAGGGTGTCGGCCAGAGTTCAACGACACCTCATTCCTCAAAATCCGACCATGCGTTCGGGAGACATCGGCTTTGCCCATGAATGCATGTGACGTCACCAGGAAAGTAGGCTATGGGTCAACATTTTGGAACTTTGGAAAGGGGGTGTCAGCCCGATTTTAACGACACCTCATTCGTCAAAATCCGACCTTGCGTTCGGGAGAATCGGCTTTGCCCCTGAATGTAAGGCGGATTAGAAAGTAACGTCACCAGGAAAGTAGGCTATGGGTCAACATTTTTGGAATTTTGGAAAGGGGCTGTCAGCCCGATTTCAACGACACCTCATTCGTCAAAATCCGACCATGCGTTCGGGGGATATTGGCTTTGCCCCTGAATGTATGGCGGGTTAGTATGTGACGTCACCAGGAAAGTAGGCTATGGGTCAACATTTTGGAATTTTGGAAAGATGGTGTTAGCCCGATTTCAACCACACCTCATTCATCAAAATCCGACCATGCGTTCAGGGGAAATCGGCTTTGCCCCTCAATGTATGGCGGGTAAGTATGTGACGTCCACAGCAAGAAGGCTATGGGTCAACATTTTGGAACTTTGGATGGGGGGTGTCAGCCTGATTTCAACGAAACCTCATTCGTCAAAATCCGACCTTACGTTCGGGAGAATCGGCTTGGCCCCTGAATGTAAGGCGGGTTAGAAAGTTACGTCACCAGGAAAGTAGGCTATGGGTCAACATTTTGGAATTATGGAAAGGGGCTGTCAGCCCGATTTCAGCGACACCTCATTCGTCAAGATCCAACCATGCGTTCGGGGAATATTGGCTTTGCCCCTGAATGTGTGGCGGGTTAGTATGTGACGTCACCAGGAAAGTAGGCTATGGGTCAACATTTTGGAATTTTGGAAAGGGGGTGGTAGCCCGATTTCAACCACACCTCATTCATTAAAATCCGACCATGCGTTCGGGGGTTATCGGCTTTGCCCCTGAATGAATGGCGGGTAAGTATGTGACGTCACCAGGAAAGTAGGCTATGGGTCAACATATTGGAATTTTGGAAAGGGGGTGTCTGCCCGAGTTCAACAACACCTCATTCGTCAAAATCCGACCATACATTCGGGAGATATCGGCTTTGTTCCTGAATCTATGGCGGGTTAGTATGTGACGTCACCAGGAAAGTAGGCAATGGGTCAACATTTTGGATTTTTGAAAGGGGGTGTCCGCCCGACGTCAACGACACCTCATTCGTCAAAATCCGTCCATGCGTTCGGTGGATATCGGCTTTGCTCCTGAATGTATGGCGGGTTAGTATGTGACGTCATCAGGAAAGTAGGCTATGAGTCAATATTTTGGAATTTTTGATCACACCTCGTTGCGATGTCACCATGAAAGTAGGCTATGGGTCAACATTTTTGGAACTCTTTGATCACCCCTCGATGTGACGTCACCGGGAATGTAGTCTATCGGTCAACATTTTGGAACTGTTCGATCTCACATCGTAGGTGAGGTTAGGTTAGGCTAGGTTAGTTAAGCCATGGCCGCCATTTTGGTTAGCCGCCATCTTGGCCGCCGACTTGTGACGCATCGCCGCAATCTTGGATTTGAAGCGCGCCAAATTCAAAAACTGCTGACGGGGTGCGTTAGAAATCTTACTGCCCCCCTACTCTCGTGCCACTTTTCAAATTTCTTGACAGAGCCAGGAATCAAACCCAGAACCTCCGGAGGCGGCAGCTAATCATTCTAACCATACAGCGATACATACTGTATACATGCATGCAATCTAACAGGCAGCATGTTTAGAGAAGGTGTAATTTAACACAGTCATCATGCTAGAGTTGCTGTTTTCATTATCACAAAGGTTGCACTCCATGCGTGCCACTGTTGACAAAACTGCATCATGTTTCAACATCCCTGTTACTAGCTAGCCAGCAATAATATTCCAAGATTAATCTTAAACCCAACCTCAATCTGGAGTTTTAATCTCTTGGAATTCATTCATGTGGCTCAGAGACAGGGTGTATGCCACTCGCATTTTATAGCCTCTATGGCTTAGACGAAAGCATGCTAGCCTTTCACTACTGAGTCCACAGTTCAAATCCCAGTCACTCCATGCGCGATTGGTGCTGGACAAAGCAAAGAGATACAGTTTTTTTTCTCTGGTGATGACAGTTTCCCTAGCAACACTCTCTACAATCTTTTTTTATTTCAATGATCATTCATTTAATCATTACCACAGGAGAGTGCGACAGGCTTTAGCCGCCGGCACAGTTTCATATCCTTTTCGATAAATGAGAACTTCATTCATTCCATTCCCCGATCCTTTAGTCGAGCAACACTTTTCCACAATCATTTTTATTTCATTTGTTATTCATATAATCTTTTCCCCCAAGAAAGTGCGACAGGCTTTAGCTGTTGGCACTGTTTCAAATCCTCATCGCTAAATGAGGGGTTCATTAATTCCATTCCCTAACCCGCTCGGTTGATTGAAAGCAGGCTGTGGATTTTAATTTTTCAATCTTGTCTTTACCAAGCTAGAGTTAAACCATTACATACAGCTCTGCGATCCTCGGTTCATTAAATAGCAATGAATGCATTTTGTAAGCATGAACATCGTGGTCTACCACCGGTATCGTACATTCATAGCTTACGGGTCAGCGCGCTAGGCTTTGGCTTAAAGTATCTATGGTTTAATGGTCTGCTACAAAACCATTGCATAAGCCTCTATGATTTTGCATAGTTTTTTTACATAGCCAGCCATCATTATCGTTCATTCATAGCTAACTGGTTAGCGCACTAGGCCTTAAACTAAAGTATTCCCCCCGGGTTCGATTGCCTACTACAAAATCATCGCATAAGCCTCTGTGATTAGCCATAGTTTTTTACAAGTCCAGCCACCGGTATCGTTCATTCATAGCTAACCGGTTAGCGCACTAGACTTTAACCTAAGCATCTCAGGTTCAATTGCCTACTACAAAACCATCGCATAAGCCCTCTGTGATCCATGATTTAATGAAATAGCGATGAATGCATTGGCTAGAAAACCATTGCATAAGCCTCTGTGATTCATGATTGTTATGGAATAGCAATGAATATATTCCCAAGCATGGTCATTGTGGTCAGTCACTGCCATCGTTCATTCATAGCTAACAGGTTATTGTGCTAGCCTTTGACCTAAAGTATCTCAGGTTCAATCACCTGTTATACAAACCATGACATAAGCCTGTTAATCATTACCCCAGGGGAGTGCGACAGGCTTCAGCCACTGACACCGTTTTATATCCGTGTTGCTAAATGAGAACTTTATTCATTCCATTTCCTGACCAGGTCTGTCGCAATCGATTCACAATATCAAAAATTGAAAAACAAATCACTATTCCATCGAACATCTGAAAACGCATCATCGTGCGTGTGTTTCAACAAGGCTATCACTGGCCACAGTGGCTGTACTCAATAGAACAATCGATATTTCGACCTACAAACTGTTATAAACCGACCCGTCGAAATAGCAATTAGGCCTACCATATTGGAATACCACCCTCGTGGCTAGCGATCGCCTTGTTGAAACACATGCCCAGCGGCATTGTCTCTCTCACGACAACTCTTAATGAATATTTTTAAGAGCTTATATTTTTTTTCAAAAAAGTGTTGTTGGCCCTTTGTCAAAATTTCTAAAATACATTTTGGAAATTTTTCATCACACCTCGTTGTGACATTACCAGGAAAGTAGGCTATGGAGCAATATTTTGGAACTTTTTGATCACACCTCGTTGGGACGTCACCAGGAAGGTAGGCTATGGGACAACATTTTTTGAAATTTTGATCACATCTCGTTATGACGTCACCAGGAAGGTAGGCTATGGGGCAACATTTTGGAAATTTTTAGTAACACCTCGTTGCGACGTCACCAGGAAAGTAGAATATGGGGGCAACATTGTGGAAATTTTTGTTCACACCTCGTTGTGATGTCACCAGGAAAGTAGGCTATGAGTGACGTCACCGCCGCCATCTTGTAACGTCACCGTCGCCATCTTGTAACAACAACATATGACGTCATATTCCCCCCTCCCCCTCACCCCTGTGACGTCACCGGGAAAGTAGGCTACTCGATAGAATCCGTCATTCCCCCCTACTGTTAGGCGAAATTAATATGTAAATGCCTAGTGCACCTACCGACTGAACCAGTCATCATATCCCTAATAAATTCGAGACTCACGTAGGCTACCATCTCATTGCCTAACGGCTGTCGGATACCAAAGTTACAACAATTTTGTCTAATTAGTTTAAGTATGGAAGCGGGACCTAATTCTCAAGTAGAGCCTACTGTATTATAAACCTTAACATACGTATCAATACATCAATTCTTACCAAATTTGGCATCTTTTAAACTACATAGCCTATAACGCTTATAAGCTGCCTTGGTTAGGCCCTTCAAAGGAATTATATTGAATATTACGTGCATCCGCCATCTTGAATATATACAATAAAAAATTCCGCTCCTTAAAGCAACAGGAGGCTTGGAACTCCGTGTACTGAGTGGGTGATGGATTTGTCTGATAAGCTAACCTGTGTTTCTGAGGTGATTGTAGTATTAGTAATAGCTGTATATTTAAGGACTAGTTATAAGGTAGGAGCCCCGGGATTTGAGCAAGGTAGCTCACCGCCATTTGCCGTGAAAAAGGAAGATTGCAGTTTTACGTGACCGGGAATCTCATGATTATGAGCCACGGGACCTCCTTTTTACGCGGAATCCGAACCACAGGACATGGCATTTCACTTCGAAAATCTCACATGCATTGACCGGGAATCGAACCCGGACCGCCTTGGTGAGAGGCAAACAGCTAGACCGCTGAGCCACCACGCCCCCCTCATTTGCCGTGAGGAAAGACCACTGGCAGCTAAGGGTACCGGGATTTGAGGCTTCAATATGCGGACTTGCAGCTCCTCCGTGATGTCGCAAATGTGGGATTTTTAAAACTATCAGGTATGACTGAATATATTTCAAAATTCGTGGAATCAATCCAATCTAAAAGATTTTCGAGAAACCAAAATATATCATACGAATATTACATAAGTAATTATTTGGCCTTTTTGTGGAGTTAAATCTTGGCGCATTTTCCGTATCTGTGGGCGAGCTGGTAACCGCAAGTGATCTAGCCTAGGGAATTAACTGTGAATGGACAAACAAACTAACTAACCAACTAACTAAATAACCAACTTACTACCTAAGTATACATACAAACTAATATATTTAATGTGTCTCTCGTCAAGCCTTCCTACATCATCCGAGTTTAGCGTGGCATGAAGCTGGGTGAAGCAGCAGGGAAGCAGGAGTGCAGCGGAGGTAGCCTAAAATGGCAACATGCAGGCCTTGAGAGTAATTGATCCGTACGTCACGTCATCGACGTTGATAACCGTTTTTTTTTACATATTCCCTATCTTTAAATTAACAGCCATCCAGGAAAAAGAAATTCAAATTAAAGCCCTCCCAAAATTTGTAACTTGAGGCTAGGATATTAAAGAAGGTGGCCGTGACCTTTAATTTGGTAACCATCACAGCATTTGCCTAGAAAAGAAAGTGGGTATCAAACCCAGGACGTTGATACGTAACCGGAGACCACATAATAATAATAATAAATAGCCTTACAAATCCCATAAGGGCTATGGCCTCCAGCTTTGCAGGGAATTGCTCAGTTTTATCTCATCAGGTGAGCAAGTACTGAGGAGCATTCGGGGTTATTCTTTCTGATTGGACCTTCTATATAGGTGTGCAGCTGATTAAAGATTAAATAAATTATATTACACTGGCATAACATTCGCTACAACAATCATTTCTGAGTCTGGCGATATTAAGGCCTCAAATATCCATTAGTATTATGGAAATCATAATAGCCATCAACCAATATCTGGGAGCTTCCCATTGCCACTAAGCACAAAGATTACCCTGTCTAAGCAATTGAACAATGACAGGAACTGCAAAGTCTTCACTCTTCAGTATAATCTACGTATATTGAACCGTTTCAAATAGAAGGTCTTTTTAAAATGCAATACAAATCCTTACCGGTGGAGTTTTAACATCTAGTTTGGATGCAGATACCTATACACGTTCTTTAACATTCCACAAATCATTCACTATGTTGTGCACATGTGGTCCCGGAACGAATTAACAAGTGTTTTGCAAGATAGTCGAAGCATTTGAATTCTTTGTAACAGGTGATGCAGTAAGGTTATTTATTCCCTAGTGAACACGATGATGTTTCCTCAAATTAGAGCGCGAGCTGAATCGCTTTGGGCGCAACAAACAGACAATGCGGTCTCTTCCCTGAGTGAACGACAAAATGTTCCATTAGCTCTGTCTGCCGTGCAAATGACTGCTCACATGTGCTACAAGTGTATTACTTCACTCCAGGTTGAACAAAAGTGTGCTTCCTGAGGTCGTCGCTCTGTGAGAAGCCTTTATTGCACACCTGAGATATGTACCGCTTTGCTGCATGTCCACTGAATGGTGTCTTTCTAGTTGATGCATTGTTTTATTGGTCACTGCATGCGAGTCTCCCTAGGTCTTTCCACTCCTGCCTCATCATCGCTGTTCTTGTCCATTGTTTTCCTCCCGATTTTACGAACCAGTCTGCCCATCTGATTCTTTGTCTCCCAATGTTTCGCCTTCCTGTTCTTGGGTCCCACATCGTCATTTTGTACATCCATCGGTTAGGATCTAATCTCGCTACATGTCCACCCCATCTCCATTTGAGTTGGTCTGCTGATGTCATAGCGTCTTTCATGCCGGTTCTCCTTCTTAAATCTTCGTTCCGTATTCTATCTCTCAATGAGACATGAAGGATCTTCCTTTCCATTTTCCGTTGACATCTCTGGATAATTTGTCTTTGTTTCGACGTTAATGCCCAAGTTTGGCAACCATATAGTAACACCGGTATCACGCATCTTTCCAGAACTTCTGCCTTTAAAGTGAGTTTTTGGGTCTTGTCAGCCAGTATAAATTTTAGGGACCAAAAGCTCTTCCATGCTTGTCCTATTCTTCGTTTGACCTCTTTCTCTGAACGACTTGAATATGACATACTCTGACCGAGATATACATATTCTTCAACATATTCCAGTGTTTCTTCTAACGCATTGGTCATCAGCTTCGTTTTCTTCGGGTTCATTGTAAGGCCCACTTCTTTACTTGTTTTGTCTAATTCGTTTATCATTTGTTCCAGCTCTTTCGCTGATTCAGCCACCAAAACAATGTCGTCTGCGAACCGTAAATGGGTTAGTCTTGTTCCATCGATTCTGATGCCATATTTTTCTTCCCAGTCTGGTTTTCTAAACTGATTTTCCAGCAAACTGGTGAATAATTTTGGTGAGATTTACTCCCCTTTCTATCATGATGTTACATCCTTCTCTTTCTGTATTTATTCTGGCTAGGTTACCGTCGTAGAGTTTGCCTAGGAGTCTAACGAATTTGCTTGGGTTGCCTTGTTTTTCCAGTGCTTGCTCCATTACACTCATAAGGTGAGCAGTCCTAAAGAGTAGTGAGGCACCTAGTGGTGCACTTTTCTGGCATGTTAACCTCTTGTAGTGGTTTACAATTAGGTTGATCGGTCTGTAGTTGTTTATGTCGTCCTTGGCTCCCTTTTTGTGTAGAAGTATGATAATGCTTTGTTTCCACTGCATTGGTATGTCTTCTGATGTGAGTATGGTATTAAATAATGTTGTGATGATTGGGATTAGGACTTCTTCACCCCATTTTAGAAATTCATTGTAAATTCCATCTTCACCTGGGCATTTTTCGGTTTTCGTTTGTCGAATGGCTGCTCTTACTTCACTGGGTAGTATTGGAGGTGTTTCTTCCGCTAGGTTTTCTTCTGATGTATTCTGGCCCTGATGCAAGTTGGATCTTTGAGAGTTACTTGAGTATAGTGTTCTATAGAACTCTGTCGCTTGCGTCATTATCTCTTCTCTTGAGGCTTGTCTTTTTTCGTTGTTGTCTTTTACTCCCAGTATCCAATTTTTGCCTGGAGTTAATTCTTTTCTAATCTTCTTTGTTGATTTTGTGGTATCCATGATTTCTTTGGCCTCTTCAGTGTTGTGTTCTCTGATGTCTCTTCAGATTTGCCTTTTTGATTGTTTATTGACTTCCGCATATTCCAGGTTTTGGTGTTCGTTTTCTATGGCTTGTGATTTTAGACGTTCTCTTTCTTCGACCAAACATTTCGTGCTATCCTTTAGTTTTATTCTATTTTTCATACTGTTTCCAGGTGTTGACGATTGTTTGGCTGCGCGAGATATGCAATTTACGAACTCTGCATAGTGTTGTTGGACTTTTTGCACCGTTTGTTGGTTGAAGTCTCGTAGGTTTTGTTGTAGTGCTTTTACATACTCCACCTTGTGTATGCATCCTGGATGTGTAGTTTTGTTGTTGAAGTAGTGTCTCCTTTTCTTCTTTATTCTCACTTTCAATCGTACCATTCTGTGATCTGTGTCAAACTTCAGACCATTTATCACTTGTATGTTTTTCACCTCTGTTAGTCTATTGGTTAGGATGAAGTCTATTTCATTTTTGATTTTCCCATTCGGAGATTTCCATGTCCATTTGCTTTCTGGGTTTTTCTTGTAAAATGTGTTCACAATTTTAAATCTTTGTCCCAGTGCAAACTGTATTAGTCTTTCTCCTCTATCGTTTCTTGTTCCGTATCCGTGAGGGCCCATAGATTCTTCTTCTTCGTATTCCTTTCTTCCTACCTTGCTGTTGAATAATCCAACAATGAATGTTGTGTGTGCTTCGTACTAGGCTAATGTGTCTTCGAGGAGCATATAGAAGTCTTCAATTTCTTCTTCCGTACTTGCTTCTGTGGGAGCATAGACTTGAATTATTATGAATGTGTTGTCATTTAATTTTAGGGATAATACTATGATTCTTTCTGAGATTCCCTTTATTTCTTTTATATTGTGTTTTAAATGTCTTTTTTTTATAAAAACCTACCCCTTTTTGTCCTATTGTTTCCCCTATGAAGTTAAAGACATCCCCATTTGTTTTCTCTATTATGTCTTCGCCGTATTGCCTCACCTCACTGAGGCCTAATATATCGTACCTTACGTTTTCGAGTGCGTTTTCGAGTTCTATTTCTTTATCTCGGGTTCTTAATTTCTAACGTTTAGTGTACCTAGCATGAGTTCTTCTTCCTTGTGTGAAGGTTGTTTCATCGTTGTGTTTGGTTGATTTCTTTCCCCGTTTTTTGAGGTTAAGTTTTTCCAGTGCACCCACTGGTCATTTAACAGGATTTTCTGGTATCCATCTCTTACATTGTTATTACCCTTTTCCCTTTCTTCCCTGGCTTTCTGTCTGAGTGATGCTTGGATTTCTCTTTATTTTATTGTGAGGTCATCATCATCTATGAATATGTCTTGTCTTCTCAGTTTGTGTTTGTTTCGGACTATTTTTAGTTTGTATGCAAAATTTGTGAAACTGACTTTCACTATACCTCTATTGTTTCTGTCTTTATCGACGGAGGTTGATTTTTCTGCCGTCACTTCTTTTTCTATCGTGTCCAATATCTTCTTGATTTTGTTCTTTAGTTCGCCTTTGTTACTTTCATCATTACTGAATTCTTTACATTTTACCACTATGTTGTTCCTCCTTGCTCTTTTCGCCTATTGTTCTTTTTGTTCTTCTAGGTCACTTATTCTTTTGGATAATGTTTCTATCTTTTCTCGTATTGTGTTGTCTATGTTAGTGATTTTTTTCTAATGAATCATTTGTACTTTCGCAGTATTCATTTCTTTTTTTAATTTCCTTTCTCATGGACTGAATTTCCTCTCTTGTTTCTTGTTTAAACTCTTCAGTTTGGTTCGTTTCCCGGTCAATGCATGTGAGATTTTCGAAGTGAAATGCCATGTCCTGTGGTTCGGATTCCACGTAAAAAGGAGGTCCCTTGGCTCATGATTTCGCGATTAACGGTCACGTTAAACTACAAGCTTCCTTCCTTCTTTTATTCTGTTTCTTTTTCAAATTTTTAAGTTCTGATAGTATTTCAGAAAACATACCTTTAATGTCGTTTCTTTAGGGTTTTACATTGTCTGTGTGTTCTTCTTCTCCCTAGCTTTCTGAGGTTGATATTTTGTTTTTTCTCTGTTTTTGCTTTATGTTTTTAGTTGAGGGCTGTGTTTTGGGTGGCATGTTGTTATATTTGCTAGTTACGTACTGTGATATATTTAATCCTCTTTTTGGCGCGTTTAGTGTATTAATCTGCTTTTGCTTCATTCACTTCGTTTTTGCAATATAGTTTCTCTCACACTCATTCGCTTCTATTTTGGTGCTAAAATATGTCTATGTATATTGTTAAAAGTCTTCACAGGTTGCTGGTTTTCTTGAGTGAGCTGATAACTATGCCTGTGATTTGTGGTGTAAAACGTTCGTTATGCGACTAATGTCCTCTTTCATTGTTGACAGGCCAGTGTTTGTAAACGGTATGTCTCATTGTCCATACAGAGTTTCTTCTGGTCGCATGTTATTTTTGTGGTAAGGCATTCAGACGGTTCTTTGTTGCTGTATGCGATTAGTGTTTTGGTGAGCTTTGTGATAATAACCTCACTAATCTCCTTCTGTTGTGCGATGTGATTAATTTCAGAAATGTTCCTCCAATTTGGGTGATTCCTTGTTTTCTTTCATTGTGTACGTCTTCCTCGCGTACATTTTTCACTTTTAAGCTGCGCTGATATCGTTTTACCTTGTAACGGATCCAAAAACTTTGGAGCTCGGAAATGGCGCGTGTTTACTTGACAACCTCTGTCTGATAACCGAGACCACATAAGGCTGAAATTATTATAATGTGTTTGCAATGTCCTGTAGCCTACTGCCCAGGCTAATTTCGAACTTATTTGCCTTATTTTTGGAAACTTTTAACAGGAACTAATCGATGCTTTTCAGGAATGTTCTCCAAAACTCTCTCATTACCTTGACATTGACTTTTTGAAAAAAGACTAACTGTCTTCTGGAATGTTCATGGTTCTTCATGTCTCACTGAGAGATAGAATACGGAACGAAGATATAAGAAGGAGAACCGGCATGAAAGGCGCTATGACATTAGCAGACCAGCTTAAATGGAAATGGGGTGGACATGTAGCGAGATTAGATCCCAACCGATGGACGTACAAAATCACGATGTGGGACCCAAGAACGAGAAGACGTAACGTTGGGAGACAAAGAATCAGATGGGCAGACAGTTCGTTAAATGGGAGGAAAACAATGGACAAGAACAGCAAAATGAGGCAGGAGTGGAAAGACCTAGGGAAATTCACATGCAGTGACCAATAAAACAATGCATCAATTAGAAAGACACCGTTCGGTGCACATGCAGCAAAAACGGTACATATGTCCGGTGTACAATAAAGGTTTCTCACAGAGCAGTGACCTCAAGAAGTACAGCCTTGTTCATACTGGAGTGAAGGAATACACGTGTAGCACTTGTGGGCAGTCATTTGCATGGCGAACGGAGCTCATGGAACGATATCACCAGACTCAATGAACGAATATGTTACTACAGTATATAACATATTGTTGAAGCGAATGTTATACCAGCTCAATATAATTTACTAAATTTTTAATCAGCTACACATCTATATTGTAGGCCCAATCAGAAAGAATGACCCCGAATGCTCATCAGGACTTGCTCACCTGATGAGTTAAAACTGAGCAATTCCCTGCAAATTTCAGGAGGCCATAGCCCTTATGCGATTTGCAAGGCTATTTATTATTATTTATTATTTTTAAAATGAATAATTTTAACAGCACTTTCATGAACTCTTCCATGTGGCAAAATTAAACTGAAGTAATTTGGAAATGGCATGCTAGTATATAACACATAAGCTATAAGAAGGAATTACATCCAAACACTAAGCTTTATATGTTGAAAGGTTCCGGGAAGATAAGGAAATTGTAGGCTAACTAGATCAACATTTTAGTGACAAATTTCAAGCAGGATTTTTCCTGTTGTATGAACTTGCCAGTACCACAGTATTCCTCTTTTTCCCTTTGACGCACTAGCATCCATTTTGCTGTTCTTCCACGTCCCTTATCCCCATGCTTCTAGCGCAGCCCATTTATTATATTTTTTAAGCTTTTATCGTCTAATAAAAAGAGTTGTTCCGTGCAGAACTAAATAGCCTATTGTCATATAGGCCAATCCGACTTACGCAAATTGCCTCAATTTTCAGTTTTAATTGCTGTAATAGATTCGTAGATATTGGGAACTGTGAAAATATTTCATATGGTCACTATGTTGGATTATTATATATACAGTAGACCTTCGAGTTATGTAGGCTACATGAAGATTATTTTGTAGGTGTTTTATTCCAACTTCAATCTCATGATTGGGGCACAAGAAGTAGCCTAAAACGAGATTTTAATTTTTTTCTCAGCCACCATCTTGTGGTTATGAAAATAATTTAAATGAATTAGATGCCATTGGATTAAAATTTATATAAACATATACCGTATTAAGTTTCACTGCGATCGGATAGTTAAATCACGAGAAACGTCCATTTGAATATTTGAAATTCGTGTCACCGCCATGTTGGATTTGTGCTCACCAGGTTATTGAACGTCCCATAGGTGAACTTACGGTTATAGCCTCTATACACATGCCAAATTTCAGTTTGATTGCTGCCATAGATTAATAGATATTGAGAACCGTCTAAATATTTCGGTTAGTCGCCATGTCGGAATTTAATAACTTATATGCAGGGCATGGAGTTATGTAGTATTGGATGAGGATTATTGGGTACGTTCATTATTCAAACGTTGATTTCGACCGCGTGATTAGGGAGGAACATACACACGGACGCACACACATAGCCTACACACACACGCACGCAGACAAAAGGTGATCTCATAAATGAAAATAGGCTCATAAAAATATTCTTTGGTGGGTTTACTAATAGAACGCATGATTGTGGGAATGTATTAGGAAAGAGAATCAGTAGATTAATATGGCACTAAAACAACATTTTGTTTTTTTTAATGAGTCTGGGAATTCCAGAAGTGAAGCAAGTGAAATATCCTAAATGACAAACCGTTTAGTTAGGCTATTTGTATACAATGTTGAACCGTTTGGAGTCAGCACGCTAATTTTGTAGCTTATCCAATATCTTCATTGGCCTACTTCGAACAGCACTCTGATTAGTTTATTGGTTTCTATCACAGAACGACGGAGGAGACGCAAACAAATAGATCATTTTAATGGCTCGGAACTCCTTGGTCAACTGTACCGTGTAGGCCTACTAGGTGGTTGTTGAATTTTTCTGATAACCTGTGTTTCTGAGTTGACTGTAGTATTGCGTAGGCTAGGTATGGGGTAGGTGTCCCTGGGCTTGGAACAAGGTAGCACACCACCATTTGCCTGGGGAAAAGGCCACTAGCCGCTGCCGGTGTCAGGATTCGATCTTTCAATATGCAGACTTGCAGCTCCTCTGTTCTGTCGCGTGTGGGATTTTTAAAACTACCATGTGTGAGACTAAGAGACTAAGAGGTGTTTACCCGACCCGAGAGGAGGGCTCGCCACATATGTCCAATTTCGCGTGTTTGATCCAGGTCAATTTGGTGGATTTTTTAGATGCTTAATATGTCGTATGAATATTACATAGGCTACAGTATGCAGTTACTTGGATGTTTTGCAAATTTAAATCTTGGCCTGTTTTCCGCATCTTTGAGAGCCAATTTGATAACCGTCAACAGTGGAGCCATGTTATGTACGGTTATAACTGTCCGGATAAGTGACTAGTCTGCGTACAACAAGGGACTCAAATGGACCAACAAACAAACAAACAAACAAACTAACTCTGACGAATTTCAAATGCGAAGTGGGGCCTTGCTCTTTTCAGAGACCCCCTTCAGTATCCTGTAAAAATAGGATAGTGTAATGCACTGGTAATTAAGGAAGAAATGAAATGAGAACTACTGCATGGGTCCAAGCTCTGTGAATTTGGGGGGTGAAGTGACGCGGGAGGTGGGAGGAGAAGGTCCTCTCAACAGCCCGCACTGTTATCCGGAATTCCTGACTATTCCAATACTCCTAACATAGGGCCGTGGCCTAAACCACTGTGGTGTTACGAATGAGTGAGTGGGTCACTGACCCATGTATTTGGTTCTGTTACTACGCATGGACCGGGTACCCTCATCACTCATCACCATCACTCCTCATCGTCCGCGATCCACATTCCTCTCAGATTCACGGAGCTTGGACTCAAGCAGTAACTACCTAATTTATACATATATTTCAAAAAATTCTCCTCTGAAAATCTTAAAATTTTGAATGAATCCGCTTCACTTCGGTGCTGGGGTTCTTGAGTTACACGTTTATAAAGCATGAGATGAGATAACCAGTAACAGTGGCTACGCGGCATTTCTAATCGTCAGGCTTGAGAACTGTCATTGTTCTTCATTCGTAATACAGATTTTAGTCATTTCCCATCATTAGTTCCTTAACGCGCTGAGTCTCAGCATAGCCAGGGATCAATGAAGGAACACCCTACTAGGAGCGACATGGCTGGTCTACAAGGTATTTGAGAAGGAGTAAGTAAATGCAATTGAGGTTTCTGTCATGCAAAAAAGTAGGCTATCTCCCACAACATCTTTACACTGTAGGCCTATGAACCCTCAATTCCACCACTCATGTAGATAATTTACTACTGTACCATTATAGAAATACTCTGTTGCTGCTGGTATTCCATAAATACATCAGATTAATTATATTTCCTTCCTAAAGTGTCTGCATCTTTCTCTTCCCATAACCAAGTTTACTGACATCAACAGCATCGTTTCTTGCCTGTGGATAATTGTTTAGCAATACATTGATAATAACTAAAAGTATTTCTTTTTCACTTAATAGACTAATTTCCACTCCACAAAGCACACATCATTTGGGACACCAGGATGAACAAACAAAATTATTTTAGACACAACTACTAACGCCCTCTTTTGATCTTGACACTTTAAAAACTTGTCTTCATTAGCATCATTGGAGATCAATGCACTTAGGACACAGCTAGCAGTGTCAGCAATGTGGTACTCTAGGTCAGACGGAACAGTGAGACCAACAGGCTTGGTTTGAGGAAAAGACAAGTATGACGGCAAAAATCTGGAAAAATTGTAGGCAGGGCTCTCGATGCCAATTTCAATCTATTCCATTCTAGAGATGAGTCCTTATATTTCTCTGCTAAAATAATATCACTTTCGTGAAAATGATTTGTGCAAACTACAGACCTTTTCGAAGGTTTACAGTCCTTCCGAGGAATTTTTCTAATCCAGGCCTGGCGTAGATTTTCGTCACTTGGGAACCTAAACACTGGTGTGTAGTCTCCCTTACTTGGATAATTTGCGTTACAGTTAGGGACACAACATTTACCTGGCAGTGTTACGGTGCTGAAACATTCCTAGAAAATCAAAGTTTAAAACATGAAGTACATGTCATACCGTATTTAAAAATACCGGTACCATATTTGCCAGACATAAAGCACACTCGTAAGTGTGTTCTCGATTAGGGATTACAGTTAAAAAACTCACCTGGAAAGGTAGTATAAACGCTACTATAAAGCGTAAGAGACAAAATATAGAAGGAAATATCCCTGTGAGATAAACAAGAACACCTGCCAGACTGATCGTTCCCTTCATGTTCCCGCTTGACAAGGATAGACCTATGACTGGTGAACATGTTGCCAAGTCTCAGCCTTCCGACCTGTCTAGAGTCGACCGTGTGACGTCACATGTTGTTGTTGTTGTTGTTACAAGATGGCGGCCAAGATGGTGGCCAAAATGGCGGGCCAAGATGGTGTGACGTCACTACGAGGTGTGATCGAAAAGTTCCAAAATGTTAACCCATAGCCTACTTTCCAGGTGACGTCACAACGAGGTGTGATAAAAAATTCCAAAATGTTGCTCCATAGCCTACTTTCCTGGTGACGTCACAATGAGGTGTGATCAAAAAGTTCCAAAAATGTCGTCCCATAGCCTACTTTCCTGGTGACATCACAACGAGGAGTAACCAAAACGTTTCAAAATGTTGATTCATAGCTTACTTTCCTGGTGACGTCACAATGAGGTGTGATCAAAAAGTTCAAAAATGTTGACTCATAGCCTACTTTTCTGTTGACATCACATACTAACCCGCCGTACATTCAGGGGCAAAGTCGATATCTCCCGAATGCAAGGTCGGATTTTGACGAATGAGGTGTCGTTGAACTCGAGCCGACACTCTCTTTCCAATCAATAACCTATCCCTCCCCCCAAAATAAAACCTACCCCTACTAGGGGGTAAAATTGTAATTTTTCGAAATTCTTGGAGTTTAATTGCTAAGAGGGAATTGTTACACATAAAGGGCATGCATACAGCCGATTACCGCTATGATTTAACATTTTTGTTTTGGTTTTTACGCATGCGCACTTGTTTTTGTAAGAGGGTGGGTGATGAATCTCTGAGGCTTATGCAGCGGCCATGCATGCCAGTGGCATTCATTGCTATTTGATGAATCATGGATCGCAGAGGCTTATGCGATTACCATGCTTGCCAATGCATTCATCGCTATTTGATAAATCATGGATTGTACTGTAATGATTGAAAAAACAATTGCAAGAATGATTGCCGAGCCACAGGACATGGCATCGACCAAGATAATAGCCATGCTTGCAAATGCATTAGTCGATATTTTAATGAACCATGAATCGCAGAGGCTTTTGCCATGTTTTGTAGCAGGCAATCGAACTCGAGATACTTTAAGCCAAAGCCTAGCGCGCTGACCAGTTAGCTATGGGATGTGAAACAGGGGTCGGCTGCTAAAGCCTGTCGCACTTTCCTGGGGGAACAATTAAATGAATAAGCGATGAAATGAAATGAAAGTGGAAAGTGTTGCTCGACTGAGCGATCAGGATATGGAATGAATGAACCTCCCCATTTAGCGATGATGGTATGAAATCGTGTAGGCTGCTAAAACCTGTTGCACTCTCTTGGAGCAATGATTAAATTAATAACAAATTAAATGAAATAATAGTGTAAAGTGTTGGTTGACCAACTTGGTTAGGGAAGGGAATGAATGAATGAAGTCGTCATTTAGCAGCGAGGATATGAAACGGTGTTGACTGCTAAAGTCTGTAGCACTTTCCTGGCACAATGATTAAATCAATGGCAGCTGAAATGAAATGATAGTGTAAAGTATTGCTTGATTCATCGGGTCAGGGAATGGAATGAGTAAAGTCTCCATTAAACAGTGAGGATATGAAACGGTGCCGGCTACTAAAGCCTGTCGCACTCCCCTAGGATAATGATTAAAAGAATGACAAATGAAATAAAATGATTGTGGAGAGTGTTGGTAGAATGAAATAGTAACAGGGAAAACCGGAGTAACTAGAGATTTGAAGAGAACAAGAGTTAACCAAGTGTGGTCGACAGGAAAGAAGACGGAGAGTAGCCCGGCACAAGTAAGTGGAAGCATTGCTGAACACAGCTGTAGCCCTGTGGTCGCTAACCCACGTTCTACTAGATGTAAGTCCCTGGGGAGAAACTTGAAACACTACTGCTTGCTGGCAGGCATGGAGTGTAACCTCGGGATAATGAAAACTGCAACTCTTGCATGATGCTAGTGTTAAATTACACATTCTCTAAACACGCTGCCTGTCAGATAACATGCAAGAAGATAGTATTGTATCACTGTATGAATTATTGATTATTAAAAGGAAATCGACTGTGGATCTATTGAATAGGAATCGTCTTGGCATTTTCCTGGTGGTGAAAATGGAAAATCACGAAAACCCATTTTCAGAATGACTCAGGTGGGATTCACACTCACACTTTCTCAATGTTAGCGAGGCATGAGGTAGCATGTTAGCACTCTCGATCACTGCAGCTGGTAATGATGATTTTACCCTCTCTAAGATTAGCTTTTCCATGAACTAAGCATGGAATCCTGCCTCTACCGCCATTAAAGTAGGGAGAGATGACCTGATAGTTTTACTGTTTTAAGAGGAAAGAATCAACTCTCAAGTTACCTTTGTAGCGTAGCGGTTAGCATGACTAGCTGCCACCCCAGAGATCCTTGGTTTGATTCCCAGCTCCGTCATGAAATTTGAAAAGTGATATGAAGATTGAAACAGGGTCTGCTTAGCCTTGGGATGACTCAAATGTGTACAGGAGGATTTGATTTTTACTTCAGCCATCCTTGAAGTGGTTTTCAGTGGGTGCAAAAGTGGGTGCATAAGTGGATGCAAAATTGGGTGCAATAGTGGGTGCAAAAGTGGGTGAAAATGTGGGTGCAAACGTGGGTGCAAAGGTAGGTGCAAAAGTGGGTGCAAACGTGGGTGCAAATTGTGTGAAAAGGTAGATACAAATTAGGGTGGAAAAGTGGGTGTAAATGTGGGTGCAGTTTATAGTAGGCACAATTTTTACTAGAATGTGATTTGAGTAAATGTAATTTCTAATCCCAAGTAGTGAGTACTCGGTTGGTTTTGATCTTTTGCACGCGTAAACATGTCACATACACTGGTGATGGATACTCATGACTTTCAGGTCAATGTATTTCATTGAGTAAGAACCATAGTTAGAATAAATACCCTTAATCTTAGAGCATGATTCAAGTAGTATTTCATTTCACAAAGTGCTATCCAATGTCTATGGTAAGTAAAGTTCACTCGATAATATAAATAATAGTTTAAAGTGGGTGCAAAGGTAGGTGCAAAAGTGAGTGCAAAAATTGGTGTAAAAGTGGTTGCAAAAGTGGGTGCAAACGTGGGTGAAAAAGTGGGTGAAAAATTAGGTGCAAAAGTGGGTCAAAAAATGGGTGCAGTTTATAGTAAGCACAATTTTACTAGAATGTGATTTGAGTAAATGTAATTTCTAAACCCAAGAAGTGAGTAGTTGGTTGGTTCTGATCTATGCACGCGTAAACATGTCACATACACTGGTGATGGATACTCAGGGCTTTAAGGTCGATGTATTTGATTGAGTTAGAATAGATATCCTTAATCTTAGAACATGATTAAAGATGTATTTCATTTTACATAGTGCTAACCAATGTCTACGGTTAGTAAAGTTCACTCGTTAATATAAATAATAGTTTAATGTGGGTGCAAAGGTAGGTGCAAAAGTGGATGCAAAGGTAGGTGCAAAAGTGGATGCAAAAGTGGGTGCAGTATATATTAGGCACCACTTTTACTAGAATGTGATTTGAGTAAATGTAATTTCTAAACCCAAGTAGTGAGTAGTCGCTTGGTTTTGATCTATGCACAAGTAAACATGTCACATACACTGGTGATGGATACTCAAGGCTTTTAGGTCAATGTATTTGATTGAGAACCATAGTTTGAATGAAAACCCTTAATCTTAGAACATGATTAAAGTAGTATTTCATTTTACATAGTGCTAACCAATGTCTACGGTACACTAGCTAAGGAATTATTCATCAAGTCATTTATTATAAACCCTTTAAAAATATACCTACCTTGATACTCCTTTTGTAGTCCCAGTACTCAGCTTGATGATTGTTTGAGAGGTGGGAGAGACATTCAGTTGGGAAATAATGATATAGCTTATCATAACAGTGATGCATTATTAAGACGTGTTGTTAATTATTAGTGGAATGTATGGTAAATAACTTTTATCTACCCATAAACTTTAGGATTAAAACAACAATCAAAATGTATATCATCACTGCATTGATTTCAAATAATAGAAAACAAGCATTTTTTGTTTATTCAAAACGTACCATACATCGATGATTGTTCTTACCTTCATAAATCAAATATACAGGTTGACTACTTGTATTGATATCTTGAAAAACATCATCAGGCACGTTATCAAAACGTGATGGGAGAAATGCTTCAAACTCTTCCCAAATTCAAAGAGCGCGGTATTCAAATTTAGTGTTTATTTTTTATTCTATGTATGCGAAAAGGTGTATGAATAGGCAAGTTGCTCATCTTCTTGAGTTCAAGACCACAGGCTAGACCGGTAGCATTCAAACCTTCCATGGTAGTCTATAAGCAAAAGAGAATAACTATGACACTCTAGTCTCAACATTGTTACAACAAGATGAACATGGACATTGGATAAATCTGTAATCAAATTACAAACAGTCAAGTTGTTGTAACACGGATTTCCGAACTCGTATTGTCAGTGGCATCTAGTAATGAACATGAACACAGGATAGAATGTTAATCAAATCACAAATGGTCAAGTTGTTTTAACACAAATTTGCAAACTTGTATTGTCAATGGCATCTAGTTGTCAACATGAACACTGGATAGAGCGTTAATCAAATCACAAATGGTTAAGTCAATTTAACACTGATTTGCAATCTTGTATTGTCAGTGGCATCTAGTAGTCCACATGGACTCTGGATACAGCATTAATCAAATCACAAATGGTCAAGTCGTTTTAACATGGATTCGCAAAATAGTATTGTCAATGGTATCAAGTTGACAACATGAACCTTGTATAAAGCATTAATCAAATTACAAACGATCAAGTTGTTTAAACACGGATTTTCAAACTCGTATTGTCAGTGGCATCTAGTAATGAACATGAACACTGGATAGAGCGTTAATCAAATCACAAATGGTCAAGTCATTTTAACGCAGATTTGCATACTTGTATTGTCAGTGGCATCTAGTAGTCAACATGGGCACTTGATAGAGCGTCAATCAAATCACAAATGGTCAAGTTGTTTCAACACGGATTCGCAAATTAGTATTGTCAATGACATCTAGTAGTAAACATTGGCACTTGTTAGAGAGTTAATCAAATCACAAATGGTCAAGTCGTTTTAACACAAATATGCAAAATAGCCTCCGTGGCTTAGGCGGCAGCACGCCGGCCTCTCACCGCTGGGCCCGTGGTTCAAATCCCGGTCACTCCATGTGAGATCTGTGCTGGACAAAACGGAGGCAGACAGGTTTTTCTCCGGGTACTCCGGTTTTCCCTGTCAACATTTCATTCCAGCAACACTCTCCACTATCATTTCATTGCATCTGTCATTCATTTAATCATTGCCCCAGAGGAGTGCGTCAGGCCTCGGCAGCCGGCACAGTTCATATCCTCGCCGCTAGATGGGGGCTTCATTCATTCCATTCCTGACCCGGTCGGAGACTGGAAGCAGGCTGTGGATTTTCATATGCAAAATAGTACTGTCAATAACATCTAGTAGTGAACAGTGGCTCTGGATAGAACTTTAGAATTGTCAGTGCCATCTAGTAGTGAACATTGGCACTGGATAGAGCGTTAATCAATTCACAAATGGTCAAGTTTTTTCAAAACGGATTCGCAAAATAGTATTGTCAGTGCCATCTAGTAGTGAACATTGACACTTGATAGAGCATTCATCAAATCTCACCTATATGTTTAGTTATTAAATGGGTATTCACCTTTAATATAAAACTGCTGTTGCCAATTGAATTAGGTATAACCACTAAACCCACTATCTGTAAATAAATAAACCAATCAATCAATCAATCAATCAGTCAATCAGTCAATCCATTCATTTCAATCCATCACTTACACATTGAGTTTAATCTATTAAATACCTACCTCTCAAATATTTTTCATTTTCCAAGTAACGCCACTGCTTTTTCTCGATTAACTTGTATATAAATGATAGCACTGCAGCACTAATCACCTGGCATGTAACTAATGAGCGGCAATGATAGGTATGACCTTGCTTTTATATTGTTCAATATTGCTAGCTTGCAAAAAATTGTCTACGCATGATTGAGCGTAATAGAATAAATCACTGAACATTGAGATTCGCGAAACTTCAAGATTCAAAATTAATATAATAGTACATTATGCAACGAGCCTATAATGGCTATAATTAAGACACGAATATTTTATTAAATGAGCGTATGCGAGTTTTATAATTTCCATAGGAGTGGCTTAATTACCATTATGGGCGAGTTGCATACGACTGTTTATGTTCGACGATAATTATAACTTTATTATATGTTTTAACATAAATATTCATAAATATCTGTTCAGTCACTAGAATGTTGGGATCGGGTGCTGCGGTGAGTAGTATATCTCTGTTTTCCAAGCTCTCTGGACAACCGACGCATGCGCTCTGTGTTCTTCAATGCCATATGTTCAGATTGTGTTTTCAGTTAAACTGTCACCGAAGTCGTTTCAATACAACGCGCTGTGTAGGAATTGGTTTTGAGGATATTAAGGTACAGTGCTATTTCTTGTTTCATGTTTACAAGTTTATTTACGCGAACATATGGACGGTGCACTTTCGGTAATTTATATAGACATGTTGGATTTTGAGAGCATGCGCGAAGGTATCCTTATCTAATAGGTCACATAACTGTTTCTTGAGCTCTGATAGGTGGGTGAAACTGTTTCATAATGAAAAATATTGTTATAATGAGCCTCATTATGATACAGTTTTCTGACACATAATAGTTAGGGTCGAACATAATAATACATTATGCAACGAGCCTATAATGGCTATAATTAAGACACGAGTATGTTTATAAAACGAACTTTAGCGAGTTTTATAATTTCCATACGAGTGCCTTAATTAACATCATAGGCGAGTTGCATGCGACTGTTTATGTTCGACGATAATTATAACTTTATTACATGTTTTAACATAAATATTCATAAATATCTCTTCAGTAACTCGAATTTTGTGATAGGGTGGTACGCTAGGTAGCATGTCTCCGTGTTCCAAGCTCTCTGGAAGACCGACGCATGCGCTCTGTGTGCTTCAATGCCAGATGTGCAGATCGTGAACAAGTATTCAGCAAAACTGTCACCGTAGTCGTTTGAAATCAACGCGCTGATTATAAATTGGATTAGGTATATTAAGGTACAGTGCTATTTCTTGTCTCATATTCACCAGTTTATTTACGCGAACATATGGACGGTGCACTTTCGGTAATTTATATAGACATGTTGGATTTTGAGAGCATGCGCTTTGGTATCCTTATCTAATTTGTCAAAGAAATGTTTCATGAGCTGTGATTGGTGGGAGAAACTGTTTCATAATGAATAATGTTGTTATAATGACCATCATTATGATACAGTTTTCAGACACATAATAGTTAGGGTCGAACATAAACATTTTTAAATTACCAGACATTCAATTCTTTCCACATGTTAAACGGAATTGTCATACACAATAACTTTTCAGTTTACGCTTATCAGCAATACCTGCTTATTTCAAACAGGATCGCTTATATAGCAAGACAACATCCTGCTTCAATATCACAGGGATCCCAGCTGAGTCTGCGATTGCTTCCACCTACTAGTGCAGGGCTCCCCTATGATTTCTTTCATGTCGACCTCACTCGGTCAACTCTTGTTCTCTTTACACTGCCAATAGTATTAGTGTATCCGAGGCCTAGGGAGTCTTTCACTTTCCAGCCTTAATCGCCCCTCGTCTGATCTTTGCTGATACCCTGCTAGGGGGTCAACTTTCTTTTTCTTTTCATATTATCTTTTGCCTTTTGCTCAAGCATCTCAAAGAGGCATGGTGTATGTAGTCCACTACTTTTAATGGACTTTAAATATGGTAACACCCTCAGAAGCTCTCGACTAGTGCGTTTAAAAGTTGACAACCGCCTAAGAAATTCCTTTGAGGCTGATTCATAGCTTTGCACGCTTTGCTATAATTTTATCCTCCAGGCTCAGCTTTTCCCATGAACAATGCAAGGGATTCCACACCTACCGCCACTGTGGGCAGTGACCTGCAGCTTGAGAGTTTGGGTCGGGGTTACAACTGGGGTGTGTGATCGCCAAAACGCTCAAGAGGTCTCACCTGCAATGCGTACAGGAGCCTCAAAAAGGGATAGAAAGAGTGGGAGGATTGAGCAATGAAGTGGGAAGGAGGCAGCTGTGGCCTTACGGTAGGTATCACCCCAGCATTTAGCCCAAAGACAAAGTGAAAAATCACTGAAAACCACACCAAGAATGGCTAAAGTGGAAATCGAACCCCCTCTACTCACTAGGGCCTGGGCCGAGCCTGAGTATACCCCGTTCCAGTCCTCGTAAGTAGGGGGGGCAGTAAGAGTTCTAACGCACCCCGTCAGCAGTTTTTGAATTTGGCGCACTCTAAATCCAAGATGGCGGCGATGACGTCACAAGATGGTGGCCAAGATGGCGGCTAACCAAAATGGCGGCTAATCAAATTGACGTCTAACCAAAATGGCGTCTAACCAAAATGGCGGCCATGGCTTAACTAACCTAGCCTAACCTAACCTCACCTACGAGTTGCTATCGAAAAGTTCCAAAATGTTGACCAGTAGCCTACTTTCCCGGTGACGTCACAACCAGGGTTGATCAAAGAGTTCCAAAAATGTTGAACCTTAGCCTACTTTCCTGGTGACTTCGTAACGAGGTGTGATCAAAAATTCCAAAATGTTCACTCATAGCCTACTTTCCTGGTGACGTCACATACTAACCCGCCATACATTCAGGGACAAAGCCGATATCCCCCGAACGCATGGTCGGATTTTGACGAATGAGCTGTCGTTGAAATAGTGCTGCAATCCCCTTTCAAAAATTCCTAAATGTTGACTCATAGCATTCTTTCTGGTGACGTCACATACTAACCCGCGATAGTTTCAGGAACAAAGCCGATATCTCCCGAATGTATGGTCGGATTTTGACGAATGAGGTGTCGTTAAACTCGGGCTGAAACCCCCTCTCCAAAATTCCAAAATATTGACCCATAGCCTACTTTCCTAGTGACGTCACATACTAACCCGCCGTACATTCAGGGGCAAAGCCGATAACCTCCGAACGCATGGTCGGATTTTGATCAATGAGGTGTCGTTGAAATCGGGCTCACACCCTCTTTCGAAAATTCTAAAATGTTGACCCATAGCCTACTTTCCTGGTGACGTTACATACTAACCCACCATACATTCAGGGGCAAAGCAGATATCTCCCGAATGCATGGTCGGATTTTGACGAATGAGGTGTCATTGAAATCGGGCTGACAACCCCTTTCCAAAATTCCAATATGTTGACCCATAGCCTACTTTCCTGGTGACGTCACATACCAACCCGCCATACATTCAGGAACAAAGCAGATAACCCCCGAACGCATGGTCGGATTTTGACGAATGAGCTGTCGTTGGAATCGGTCTGTCACCCCCTTTCCAAAATTCCAAAATGTTGACTCACAGCCTACTTTCCTGGTGACGTCACATAATAACCTGGCAAAGTCGATATCCCCCGAACGCATGGTCGGATTTTGACGAATGAGGTGTCGTTGAAATCGGGCTACACACAATTTCAAAAATTCCAAAATGATGACCCATAGCCTACTTTCCTGGTGACGTCACATACTAACCCGCCATAGATTCAGGAACAAAGCTGATATCTCCCGAATGTATGGTCGGATTTTGGCGAATTACGTGTCGTTGAAGTTGGGCTGACAATCCCTTTAAAAATTCCAAAATATTGACCCAAAGCCTACTTTCCCGGTGACGTCAAAACGAGGGTTGATCAAAGAATTCCTAATATGTTGACCCATAGCTTACTTTCCTGGTGACGTCGCAACGAGGTGTGATCAAAAATTCCAAAATGTTGCCTCATAGCCTACTTTCCTGGTGACGTCACATACTAACCCGTTATACATTCAGGGGCAAAGTCAATATCCTCCGAACGCATGGTTGAATTTTGACGAATGAGGTGTCGTTGAAATCGGGCTAACACCCCCTTTCCAAAATTCCATAATGTTGACTCATAGCCTACTTTCCTGGTGACTTCACATACTAACATGGAAAAGTCGATATCCCCCGAACGCATGGTCTGATTTTGACGAATGAGGTGTCCTGGAAATCGGGCTGACACCCCCTTTCCTAAATTCCAAACTGTTAACCCATAGTCTACTTTCCTGGCGACGTCACATACTAAACCGCCATATATTCATGGGCAAAACCGATATCCCCCGAATGCATGGTCGGATTTTGACGAATGAGGTGTCGTTGAACTCGGGTTGACACCCCCTTTCCAATCCCCAACCTATTTCCACCCCTTTCCAATGGACAACATTGCCTTCCAATGCATTCATCGCTATTTGATACATCATGGATTGTACTTTAATGGTTGAAAAAAACAATTGCAAGAATGATTGTCGAGCCACAGGACATGTTATTGACCAAGACAATAGCCATGCTTGCATTAGTCGATATTTGAATGAACCATAAATCACAGAGGCTTATGCCATTGTTTGTAGCAGTCAATCGAACTCGAGATACTTTAAGCAAAACCCTAGCGCGCTAACCAGTTAGCTATGGGATGTAAAATAGTGTCGGCTGCTAAATCCTATGGCACTTTCCTAGGTGAATGATTAAATGAATATCCGATGAAATGAAAAGGTAGTGGAAAATGTTGCTCGACTGAGCGAAAACAATTGCGAGAATGACCACCAATTTACAGTAAACGTATAACCCAACACAAAAGCCTATATATAAGCCAACACAAAAGCCAATACATAAACCAATACAAAAGCCAACACAAAAGCCAATACAAAAGCCAATACATAAGCCAACACATGGGGTTAAGTTAGGTTAAGATATGTTACATTAGGTTAGGTGAGCTAAGTGTGACGTTATAGCCAGTCTTAAAAAAGCAGGTATAAATGTGTAAGCCAACACAAAACCAATATATAAGCCATCACAAGAGCTAATACATCAGCCAATACAAAAGCCAACATAACAGCTAATGCAATAGCCTATACATAAGCCAATACAAAAGCCAACACATGGGGTTAGGTTAGGTGAGCTATGTTTGATGCCATAGCCAGTCTTAAAGCCTGTCTAAACTTGTAGGACATGTCACGTGACAAGCTTTTGTTAGGTAATGTTAGGTGAGTTGAGCTATGACGTCATAGACGGATGGGGTAGGATGCTGGCAAATGAGGAAAATGTTATGGTTTAACTTTTGCATTCAGTTTTGCATCCACTTTTCACCCATGTTTGCACACACTTTGGACCTACCTTTGCAACCTCTTTTGCACCCAATTTTGCACCCACTTTTGAACCTACTTTTGCACCCGCTTTTGCAGCCGCTTTTGCACCCACTTTTGCACCCTATTTTGCACCCACTTTTACACCCACGTTTGCACCTACCTTTGCACCCACTTTTGCATCTACCGTTGCACCTACTTTTTCACCCACTTTTACATTCACTTTTGCACCCACTTTTGCACCTACTTTAAACTATTATTAAGTCACTTTATCACCAAAACCTTTGTAGTGCAACAGGTCAGTTGATACTATAAAACTTACTACAACCAACAAAGGTAGGCAACGTGTACTCTATCAAGGCTACTCTTATGACTATAATCGTCAGAATGTGAATTGAGTAATATCCTGGCCATGCTCAAAAGAGAGGTCAACAAAATGTCGAGGGAATCTAAAAGTAAAAATTGAAAGGTTTTAAGTGTGAGTGTTCATCAATGTAGTGCTTCAAACAAACCATGGTTGCTGTTTACATGGATTTGATTGAGCAAGAACCATAGTTAGAATGAATACCCTTACTATTAGAACATGATTTAAGTTGTATTTCATTTACATAGTGCTAACCAATGCCTATGATATACTAATTATGGAATTATTCATAAAGTCATTGAATATAAACCCTTGAAAAAATTTACCTACCTTGATACTCCTTTTGTAGTCCCAGCACTCAGCTTGTTGATTGTTTGAGAGGTGGGAGAGACATGCAGGTGTGAAATAATGCTATAGCTTATCATAACTGTGATGCTTTATTAAGACGTGTTGGTAATTATTAGTGGAATGAATTGTAAATGACTTTTATCTACCTGTAAGCTTTAGGATTAAAACAACCATCAAAATGTATATCATCACTGCTATGATTTCAGAAAAATATAAAACAAGCATTTATATTTTGGTTTTTGTTTATTATAAAAACCATGACACAATAACGTCAACTTTGTCAATAACGTTGAGACCAGTGTGGGTTTGAAGACTCTGTTTCAATCGATGGCAAATAATTTTGATCTTTTCCCTCTGTTGAGGATGTTGTTGCTTTTTTTCATCATTACACCCGTGGAATGAATAAACAAAGTCTTTGTTCAAAGTTATATGACCGTGGTAGACTTTTACAAGCCGACAGGTTTGACACTGTTGTACTGATGGCATTTTGTTAATGGTCACTTCCTTATGATGCTTGTAGTTATTACAGGGTCGCAATTCGCTTAACACAGGGTCTTGAGTCCACGATGTTGGCACATGTTCCCATATTTCCTTAACTGCCTTTGCAGCCACATAAAAATGAATGATCAAGTAAAGCATTTAATTCTTTTTTTGTAAAATTGGTTCATTTCTTTTTACATATAAAAAATTTCCCAATCGCATGCTCAATAGCATTATTGTCCAATTCCAATATTGGCGACACAGACATGATGCTCTCTAGACAGTGTATCACTCACTGCCACAGCAATTGTCTGTAAATCAATTGATTAATCAATACATTTCAATTCATGACTTACACCTCTATCAACATTACAAAAAAACCAGTTACAAAGTTTATCATATTAAAAATAGAGCATTCATCAAATCTTACCTACAGGTTTAATATTACTGCATGGTCATGTAGTTTTTAACATGAATTAGCAAACTCGTATCGTCTTTGATATCTAATAGTGAACATGGACACTGGATAAGGCATTAATCGAATCTCGTTTATAATTTTAACATCACAAACGGTCAAGTTGTTGTTTTAACATGGATTTGCAAAATATTATTGTCAATGATATCTAGTAGTAAACATGGAAACTGGGAACATTGGATAAAGCGTTAATCAATTCATAAATGGTCGAGTCGTTTTAACACGAATTCTCAAAATAGTATTGCCAGCGACATCTAGTAGTGAACATTGACAATTGATAGAGTGATAATCAAATCATAAATGGTCAAGTCGTTTAACATGGATTCACAAAATAGTTTTGTCTGTGACATCTAGTAGTGAACATTGACACTTGATACAGTGTTAATCAAAATCACAAATGGTCAAGTCGTTTTAACACGGATTCACAAAATAGTATTGTCAGCGACATCTAGTAGTGAATATTGGCATTTGATAGAGCGTTAATCAAAATCACAAATGGTCAAGTCGTTTTAACACGGATTCGCTAACTCGTATTATCAGCGACATCTAGTAGTGAACATTGACACTTGATAGAGTGTTAATCAAATCCTAAATGGTCAAGTCGTTTAACACGGATTCAGAAAATAGTTTTGTCAGCGAAATCTAGTTGTTAACATTGACACTTGATAGAGTGTTAATCAAAATCACAAATGGTCAAGTCGTTTTAACACGATTCACAAAATAGTATTGTCAGCGACATCTAGTAGTGAAAATTGGCATTTGATAGAGCGTAAATCAAAATCACAAATGGTCAAATCGTTTTAACACGGATTTGCAAAATAATATTGTCAGCGACATCTAGTAGTGAACATTGACACTTGATAGAATGTTAATCAAGTCATAAATGGTCAAGTCGTTTTAAGAAGGATTCACAAGTAGTATTGTCAGCGAAATCTAGTAGTGAACATGAATATTGGATAGAGCGTTAATCAAATCGCAAATGGTCAAGTCGTTTTAACATGGATTTTCAAAATAGTACTGTCAGCGACATCTAGTAGTGAACATTGACACTTGATAGAGTGTTAATCAAATCATAAATTGTCAAGTCGTTTAATACGGATTCAGAAAATAGTTTTGTCAGCGACATCTAGAAGTGAACATTTACACTTGATAGAGTGTGAATCAAAATCACAAATGGTCAAGTCGTCCTAACATGGATTCACAAAATAGTATTGTTAGCGACATCTAGTAGTGAATATTGGCACTGATAGAGCGTTAATCAAAATCACAAATGGTCAAGTCCTTTTAACATGGATCCGCAAAGTAGTATGGCCAGCGACATCTAGTAGTGAACATTGACACTTGATAGAGTGTGAATCAAAATCACAAATGGTCAAGTCGTCCTAACACGGATTCACAAAATAATATTGTCAGCGACATCTAGTGGTGAACATTGGCACTTGATAGTACGTTATTCAAAATCACAAATGGTCATGTCATTTTAACACTAATTCACAAAATAGTATTGTCAGCGACATCTAATAGTGAACATGAACATTGGATAGAGCGTTCATCAAATCTCATCTACATGTTTAGTTATTAAAAAGGTACTCACCTTTAATCTAAAACTGATGTTGCCAATTGAATTAGGTATAACCAGTAAACCAATTATCTGTAAATAAATAAACCAATCAATCAATCAATCCATTCATTTCAATCCATCACTTACACATTGAGTTTAATCTATTAAATACATACCTCTCAAATATTTTTCTTTTTTTTTCCAAGTAACGCCACTGCTTTTTCTCGATTAATTTGTATATAAATGATAGCACTGCAGCACTAATCACCTGGCATGTAACTAATGAGTGGCAATGATAGGTATGACCTTGCTTTTATATTGTTCAATATTGCCAGCTTGCAAAAAATTGTCTACGCATGAGTGAGCGAAATAGAATAAATCACTGTACATTGAGATTCGCAATATATCAAGATTCCAATTACTGCAAACATTTTACATTACCTGACATTCATATTCTTTTCGCATGGCAAACGGAAATGACAAACACAATAAGTTCTCAATTTACACATATCAGCAACACTTGCTTATTTCAAACAGGATCGCTGAAATGGAAAGACAGCATCCTGCTTTAAGATTCTCGCTGTCGGTGGCTATGTAATGAAACAAATACTATGTCATCTAGTTAGACTTTATAAAATCATGAGCTTACATATAGTGAAATGTGTGTTGACAACCATGGGAACCCCAGCTGAGTCCAGCATTGCTTCCACTTACTTGGGCAGGGCCCCTCTCTGTTTTTCTTTCATTTCGATCTCACTCGGTCAACTCTTGTTCTCTTCACTCCTCCAATAGTATTAGTGTATCAGAGGCCTAGGGAGTCTTTCACTTTCCAACCTTAATCGCCCCTTGTCTGATCTTTGCAGATACCCTCCTTTTGCAAGGGGTTTAACCTTCTTTTTCTTTTTCATGTTATCTCCGGCCTTTTGCTCTAGTCTCTCAAAGAGGTAGGGTGTATGTAGTCCCACAACTTTTAATGAACTCTGAATATGGTTACACCCTCAAAAGCGCTTGACTAGTGAGTTTAGGAGTTGACAACCCACTAAGTAATTCCTTTAGGGTGGATTCTTAGCATTGCTCCCTTGGCTATCATTTTATCATCCAGGATCAGCTTTTCCCATGAACTAAGGAAGGGATCCCACCTGTACCGCCACTAAGGGCAGTGTCCTCGAGCTTGAGACTCTGAGTCAGTGATAAAATTGGGGTGCGCAATCACCAAAACATCCATGCGGTCTCGCAAGCAAAGCATACAGGAGTCTCATTAAGGAATAGAAAGAGTGAGAGAGTGTGACAAGGAATTGAAAAATGAGATTGCCCTGGCCATACGGTAATTGGGAAACCACTGACAACCGCTTCAAGAATGACTGAGGGGGGGGGGGATCAACCCCCCCCCCCCCAACTCATTTTAGCCTGGGGTGAGGCTGAGTAAATCCCATTCCTGTCCTCGTATCACTTTTTCAAATTTCATGACAGAGCCGGGAATCGAACCCAGGATCTCCAGGGCGGCTGCTAAACATGCTAACCGCTGCGCTACCATATACTAATACATACACTCCAGTCGTTTGCGATCTAACAGTCAAAGTGCTTAGTGAGAACGCGTAATTCAACACCGATATCATGCAACAGTTGCAGTTTTCGTTATCACAAGGTTACATGCCATTCATGCTAATGTTGCCTAGCAAGCAGTAGTGTTTCGAGTTTTATCTTAAACACAACTCCAATCAAGTACTTTAATATCTTGGAATTCATTCTAGTAGCTCAGAGACTGAATGCATGACACTCGTGTTTTGAAGCCTTTATAGCTTAGGAGAAAGCACGTTAGCCTCTCACTGCTGGGTCCATAATTTGAATCCCAGTCACTCCATGTGAGATTTGTGCTGGACAATGCAGAGACAGCCAATTTTTTTTCTCTAGTTCTTCCAGTTTTTACTACCAAGAATGTCATTCTAGCATTTTATATCATGGGTCATCCATTTAATCATTACCCCCAGGGGAGTGTGACAGGCATCAGCAGTCAGCACCTTTTCATATCCTCGCTGTTAAATTAGGATTTTATTCATTCATTCCATATCCTAACCCGGTTGGCCATGCAACACTTTACCCTATCATTTCATTTCATGTGTTATTCATTTAATCATTGTTTCAAGAGAGTGCGACAGGTTTTAGCAGCCTGCACCGTTTCAAATCCTCACCGCTAAATGAGGGGTTTATTCATTCCATTCCCTGATTGCTCAGTTGAACAACACTTTCCACTATCATTTAATTTCATATGTCATTCATTTAATCATTTTCCCAGGAATGTGAGACAGGCTTTAGCAGCCAGCACTGTTTCAAATCCTCACTGTAGCTACATGGTTAGCGCGCTAGGCTTTGGCCCAAAGTGCCCCGGGTTCGATTCCCGGCCGAGTCATCAGAGATTTTAATCTCCTGGGGTTAATTCCAGTGGCTCAGGGACTGGTTGTATGTGCCGTCTTCATCATTACTTTATCCTCATTACGACGCACCGGTCACCCACGGGCGTCAAATAGCAATACCTGCACTCGGCCTCTCCAGAAGCCCCAAGATCGTTTCTTACCGCTAAATAAAGGATTCATTCATTCCATTCACTAACCCGCTCGGTCAACTGAAAGCATGCTGTGATTTTTTCATTTTCCAATCATGTCTTTACCAACCATGAGTTGAACCATCACATACAGCTCTACAATCCATGATTTGTGAAATGCATTTTGCAAGCATGAAAAAACGCCGTGGCCGACCACCGGGTTTGTTCATTCATAGCTTACAGGTTAGCATGCTAGGCTTTCACTTAAAATATCTCGGGTTCAATTGCCTGCCTGCTACAAACCATGGCATAAGCCTCTGCGATTCATGGTTCATTCAAATATCGACTAATACATTAATACATTGGCAAGCATGGCTATCATGGTTCGCCACATCGGAGAAAACGAATCGCCGTATTACGATCCGTTGTTCCATCGAACATAAGAAAACGAATCGTCGTATTACGACACGTCGTTCCATCGAAATAGCCATGGATATAATATAACTCATCCATAAATCATTATTCAAAAAGCTCACCCTCTTACAAAATTCCCAAGTGCGCGTGCGTAAAAACAAAAAACAAAAATGTTAAATCACAGTTGCATATAGGACTATGCAAGTTTTTCATGTGAAACATCTTTTAATTTCCTATTATCGTTCAAACTCTCACATGTCGCACATGGAAAGCAAGATTTTCTAAAAAAATATGATTTCACCCCTTGTAGGAGTAGGTTTTATTTTGGGTTGGATATAGGCTATTCATTGGAAAAGGGTGTCGGCCCGAGTTCAACGACACCTCATTCCTCAAAATCCGACATTGCGTTCGGGAGAATCGGCTTTGCCCCTGTATGTATGGCGGCTTAGAAAGTTACGTCACCAGGAAAGTAGGCTATGGGTCAACATTTTGGAATTTTGGAAAGGGGGTGTCAGCCCGATTTCAACGACACCTCATTCGTCAAAATCCGACCATGCGTTCGGGGGATATTGGCTTTGCCCCTGAATTTATGGTGGGTTAGTATGTGACGTCACCCGGAAAGTAGGCTATGGGTCAACATTTTGGAATTTTTGATCACACCTCGTTGCGAAGTCAACAGAAAAGTAGGCTATGGGTCAACATTTTTGGAACTCTTGGATCACCCCTCGTTGTGACGTCTCCGGGAATGTAGGCTATCGGTCAACATTTTGGATTTGTTCGATCCCACCTCGTAGGTGAGGTTAGATTGGGCTAGGTTAGTTAAGCCATGGCCGCCATGTTGGTTAGCCGCCATCTTGGCCGCCATCTTGTGACGCATCGCTGCCATCTTGGATTTAAAGCGCACCAAATTCAAAAACTGCTGACGGGATGCGTTAGAAATCTTACTGCCCCCTACTCTCGTGCCACTTTTCAAATTTCTTGACAGAGCCAGGAATCAAACCCAGAACCTCCGGGGGCGGCAGCTAATCATTCTAACCATATAGCGATACATACTGTATACTTGCATGCAATCTAACAGGCAGCATGTTTAGAGAAGGTGTAATTTAACACAGTCATCATGCTAGAGTTGCTGTTTTCATTATCACAAAGGTTACACTCCATGCGTGCCACTGTTGACAAAACTGCATCATGTTTCAACATCTCTGCTACTAGCTAGCCAGCAATAGTATTCCAAGATTAATCTTAAACCCTACCTCAACCTGGAGTTTTAATCTCTTGGAATTCATTCATGTGGCTCAGAGACTGGGAGTATGTCACTCGCATTTTAAAGCCTCTATGGCTTAGACGAAAGCTTGCTAGCCTTTCACTACTGAGTCCATAGTTCACATCCCAGTCACTCCATGCGCGATTTGTGCTGGACAAAGCAAAGAGATACAGTTTTCTTCTCTGGTGATGACAGTTTCCCCTGCCACCATTTCATTCTAGCAACACTCTCTACAATATTTTTTATTTCAAAGACCATTCATTTAATCATTACCACCGGAGAGTGCGACAGGCTTTAGCCGCCGGCACAGTTTCATATCCTTTTCGATAAATGAGAACTTCATTCATTCCATTCCCCGATCCCTTAGTCGAGCAACACTTTTCCACAATCATGTTTATTTCATTTGTTATTCATATAATCTTTTCCCCCAAGAAAGTGCGACAGGCTTTAGCTGTTGGCACTGTTTCAAATCCTCATCGCTAATTGAGGGGTTCATTCAATCCATTCCCTAACCCGCTCGGTTGATTGAAAGCAGGCTGTGGATTTTAATTTATCAATCAGGTCTTTACCAAGCTACAGTTAAACCAGTACATACAGCTCTGCGATCCTTGGTTCATGAATTAGCAATGAATGCATTTTGAAAGCATGAACAACGTGGCCGACCACCGGTATCGTTCATTCATAGCTTACGGGTTAGCGCGTTAGGCTTCGGCTTAAAATATCTATGGTTTAATGGTCTGCTACAAAACCATTGCATAAGCCTCTATGATATTGCATAGTTTTTTTACATAGCCAACCATCATTATCGTTCATTCATAGCTAACTGATTAGCGCACTAGGCTTTAACCTAATGTATTCCCCCCGGGTTCGATTGCCTACTACAAAACCATCGCATTAGCCTCTGTGATTTTCCATAGTTTTTTTTTTACATGGCCAGCCACCGGTATCGTTCATTCATAGCTAACCGGTTAGCGCACTAGACTTTAACCTAAAGCATCTCAGGTTCAATCGCCTACTACAGCACCATGGCATATGCCCTCCGTGATCCATGATTTCATGAAATAGCGATGAACACATTGGCTAGAAAACCATTACATAAGCCTCTGCGATTCATGATTGTTATGGAATAGCAATGAATATATCCCCAAGCATGGTCATTGTGGTCAGTCACTGCTATCGTTCATTCATAGCTATCAGGTTAGTGCGCTAGCCTTTGACCTAAAGTATCTCAGGTTCAATCACCTGTTATACAAACCATGACATAAGCCTGTTAATCATTACCCCAGGGGAGTGCGACAGCCTTCAGCCACTGACATTGTTTTATATCCTTGTTGCTAAATGAGAACTTTGTTCATTCTATTTCCTGACCAGGTCTGTCGCAATCGATTCACAATATCAAAAATTGAAAAACAAATCACTATTCCATCGAACATCTGAAAACGCATCATCGTGCGTGTGTTTCAACAAGGCTATCACTGGCCACAGTGACTGTACTCAATAGAACAATCGATATTTCGACCTACAATCTGTCATAAACCGACCCGTCGAAATAGCAATTAGGCCTACGTTATTGGAATACCACCACCATGGCTAGCGATCGCCTTGTTGAAACACATGCCCAGTGGCATTGTCTCTCTCACAACCACTCTTCATGAACATTTTTAAGAGCTAATATTTCTTTTCAAAAAAGTGTTGTTGGCCCATTGTCAAAATTTCAAAAATACATTCAACAAGGGGGCGTTAGCCCGTGTTCTATGACCCATCGTACACGTCTCTAGCGTTATTGATTTGCGAGATATAGCAAAAAGTCTAAAATCATGGTTTTACTCCCAAATAATTCTGTTTCCCTAATTCTAAAAACCTGAACCTAGTAGAAAAATAAAGAGGGCTTCGAGACAAGCGATTTGACGTCACACGTACAAATCCGATCAAACGTTCGGGAGATATCGACAAACTTTGTAGTCATTGTGACGTCACCAGGAAAGTAGGCTATGGAGCAACATTTTGGAAAATTTTGATCGCACCTCGTTGTGACGTCACCAAGAAAGTAGGCTATGGAGCAATATTTTGGAACTTTTTGATCACACCTCGTTGTGACGTCACCAGGAAGGTAGGCTGTGGGACAACATTTTTGGAACTTTTGATCCCACCTCGTTGTGACGTCACCAGGAAAGTAGGCTATGGGGCAACATTTTGGAATTTTTTATCACACCTCCTTGTGACGTCACCAGGAAAGTAGGCTATGGGGCAACATTTTGGAATTTTTGATCACACCTCGTTGTGACGTCACCAGGAAAGTAGGCTATGGGGCAACATTTTGGAAATTTTTGTTCACACCTTGTTGTGACGTCACCAGGAAAGTAGGCTCTGAGTGACGTCACCGCCGCCATCTTGTAACCTCACCGTCGCCATCTTATAACAACAACATATGACGTCATATTCCCCCTCCCCCTCCTCCACCGCTCTCCCCACCCCTGTTACGACACCAGGAAAGTAGGCTAATTGTTCGATCCCGTCACTACCCCCTACTGTTAGGCGAAATTAATATGTAAATGCCTAGGTCACCTACCGACTGAACCAGTCATCAGATCACTAATAAACTCGAGACTCACGTAGGCTACCATCTTATTGCCTAACGGCTGTCGGATACAAAAGTTACAGCAATTTTGTCTAATTAGTTTAAGTATGGAAGCGGGACCTAATTCTCAAGTAGAGCCTACTGTATTATAAACCTTAACATACGTATCAATACATCAATTCTTACCAAATTTGGCATCTTTTAAACTACATAACCTATAACGCTTATAAGCTGCCTTAGTTAGGCCCTACAAAAGAATTATATTGAATATTACGTGCATCCGCCACCTTGAATGTATACAATAAAAATTCCGCTCCTTAAAGCAACAGGAGGCTTGGAACTCCGTGTACTGAGTGGGTGTTGGATTTGGCTGATAAGCTAACCTGTGTTTCTGAGGTGATTGTAGTATTAGTAATAGCTGTATGTTTAAGGACTAGTTATAGGGTAGGAGCCCCGGGATTTGAGCAAGGTAGCTCACCGCCATTTGCCGGGAGGGAAGACCACTGGCAGCTAAGGGTATGGGGATATGAGCCTTCAATATGCGGACTTGCAGCTCCTCAGTTATGTCGCAAATGTGGGATTTTTAAAACTATCAGGTATGACTGAATATATTTCCAAGTTCGTGGAACCAATCCAACCTAAAACGTTTTCGAGAAACCAAAATATATCATACGAATATTACATAAGTAATTATTTGGCATCTTTGTGGAGTTAAATTTTGGCGCATTTTCCGTATTTGTGGGCGAGCTGGTAACCGCAAGTGATATAGCCTAGGGTATTAACTGTGAATGGACAAACAAACTAACTAACCAACTAACTAATTAACCAACTTACTACCTAAGTATACATACAAACTAATATATTTAATATGTCACTCGTCAAGCCTTCCTATGTCGTCCGAGTTTAGCGTGGCATGAAGCTGGGTGAAGCAGCAGGGAAGCAGGAGTGCAGCGGAGGTACCCTAAAATGGCAACATGCAGGCCTTGAGAGTAATTGATCCGTACGTCACGTCATCGACGTTGATAACCGGGGATTTTTTTACATATTCCCTATCTCTAAATTAACAGCCATCCAGGAAAAAGAAATTCAAATTAAAGACCTCCCATAATTTGTAACTTGAGGCTAGGATATGAAAGAAGGTGGCCGTGACCTTTAACTTGGTAACCATCACAGCATTTACCTAGAAAAAAAGTGGGTATCAAACCCAGGACGTTAATAGGTAACCCGAGACCACATAATAATAATAATAATAATAATATTAATAATAATAATAATAATAATAATAATAATAATAAATAGCCTTACATATCCCATAAGGGCTATGGCCTCCTGCTTTGCAGGGAATTGCTCAGTTTTATCTAATCAGTTGAGCAGGTCCTGAGGATAATTCGGGGTTATTCTTTCTGAATGGACCTTCTATATATATGTGCAGTTGATTAAAGATTAAGTAAATTATATTACGCTGGCATAACATTCGCTACAACAATCTTCATTTCTGAGTCTGGCGATATCAAGGCCTCAAATATCCATTAGTATTACGGAAATCGTAATAGCCATCAACCAATATCTGGGAGCTTCCCATTGCCACTAAGCACAAAGCTTACCCTGTCTAAGCACTTGAACAATGACAGGGACTGCCAAGTCTTCACTCTTCAGTAAAATCTACGTATATTGAACCGTTTCAAATAGAAGGTCTTTTTAAAATGCAATACAAAACCTTACCCGTGGTGTTTTAACATCTAGTTTGGATGCAGATACCTATACACGTTCTTTAACATCCCACAAATCATTCACTATGTTGTGCACATGTGGTCCCGGAAGGAATTAACAAGTGTTTTGCAAGATAGTCGAACCATTTGAATTCCTTGTAACAGGAGCTGCAGTAAGGTTATTTATTCCCTTGTGAACACGATGATGTTTCCTCAAATTAGAGCGCGAGCTGAATCGCTTTGGGCGCAGCAAACAGACAATGCGGTCTCTTCCCTGAGTGAACGACAAAATGTTCCATTAGATCTGTCCAACTTGCAAATGACGTCTCACATGTGATACATGTGTATTACTTCACTCCAGTATGAACAAAAGTGTGCTTCTTGATGTCACCGCTCTGTGAGAAGCCTTTATTGCACACCAGAGATATGTACCGCTTTGCTGCATGTCCACTGAACGGTGTCTTTCTAGTTGATGCATTGTTTTATTGGTCACTGCATGCGAGTCTCCCTAGGTCTTTCCACTCCTGCCTCATTTTCGCTGTTCTTGTCCATTGTTTTCCTCCCCATTTTACGAACCAGTCTGCCCATCTGATTCTTTGTCTCCCAACGTTTCGCCTTCCTGTTCTTGGGTCCCAAATCGTCATTTTGTACGTCATCGGTTAGGATCTAATCTCGCTACATGTCCACCCCATCTCCATTTGAGTTGGTCTGCTGATGTCATAGCGTCTTTCATGACGGTTCTCCTTCTTAAATCTTCGTTCCGTATTCTATCTCTCAATGAGACATGAAGGATCTTCCTTTCCATTTTCCGTTGACATCTCTGGATCATTTGTCTTTGTTTCGACGTTAATGCCCAAGTTAGGCAACCATATAGTAACACCGGTATCACGCATTTTTCCAGAACTTTAAAGTGAGTTTTTGGGTCTTGTCAGCCAGTATAAACTTTAGGGACCAAAAGCTCTTCCATGCTTGTCCTATTCTTCGTTTGACCCCTTTCTCTGAACGACTTGAATATGACATGTTCTGACCGAGATATACATATTCTTCAACATATTCCAGTGTTTCTCCTTTCACATTAATTGGGGCTTCTAACGCATTGGTCATCAACTTCGTTTTCTTCGGGTTCATTGTAAGGCCCACTTTTTTACTTGTTTTGTCTAATTTGGTTATCTATTTTTCCAGCTATTTCACTGATTCAGCCACCAAAACAATGTCGTCTGCGAACCGCAAATGGGTTAGTCTTGTCCCATCGATTCTGACGCCATATTTTTCTTCCCAGTCTAGGTTTCTAAACTGATTTTCCAGCTAACAGGTGAATAATTTTGGTGACAGGGGGTCTCCCTGTTTTACTCCCCTTTCTATCATGATGTTACATCCTTCTCTTTCTGTCTTTATTCTGGCTTGATTACCGTCGTAGAGTTTGCCTAGGAGTCTAACGAATTTGTTAGGGATGCCTTGTTTTTCCAGTGCTTCTAAGACGCTTTTCTGATCTACGGAGTCAAATGCTTTGTTGTAATCCACAAATGCTATATACACCTCTAGATTAAATTCCTGAACTTTCTCCATGAGTTGATTTATTGTTTGCAAGTGGTCTGATTTACTGAAACTCTTTCTGAATCCTGCTTGCTCTATCGGTTGCTGTTCGTCCAGTGCCTTTAATCATTCTATTGGTTAGGACCTTCATAAATAGCTTGTAGAGGTTAACAATTAGGTTGATCGGTCTGTAGTTGTTTATGTCGTCCTTGGCTCCCTTTTTGTGTAGAAGTATGATAATGCTTTGTTTCCACTGTATTGGTATGTCTTCTGATGTGAGTATGGTATTAAATAATGTTGTGATGACTGGGATTTGGTCTTCTTCACCCCATTTTAGAAATTCATTGTAAATTCCATCTTCACCTGGGCATTTTTCGGTTTTCGTTTGTCGAATGGCTGCTCTTACTTCGTTGGGTAGTATTGGAGGTGTTTCTTCCTCTAGGTTATCTTCGGATGTATTCTGGTCCTTATGCAAGTTGGATCTTTGAGAGTTACTTGAGTATAGTGTTCTATAGAATTCTGTCGCTTGCGTCATTATCTCTTCTCTTGAGGCTTGTCTTTTTTTGTTGTTGTCTTTTACTCCCGGTATCCAATGTTTGCCTGGAGTTAATTCTTTTCTAATCTTCTTTATTGATTTTGTGGTATCCATGATTTCTTTGACCACTTTAGTGTTGTGTTCTCTGATGTCTCTTCGGATTTGCCTTTTTGATTGTTTATTGACTTCCGCATATTCCAGCCTTTTGTGTTCGTTTTCTATGGCTTGTGATTTTAGACGTTCACTTTCTTCGATCAAACATTTGGTGCTGTCCTTAGTTTTATTCTATTTTTCATAAAGTTTCCAGGTGTTGACGATTGTTTGGCTGCGAGGGATATGCAATTTACGAGCTCTGTATAGTGTTGTTGGACTTTCTGCTCCGTTTGTTGGTTGAAGTCTCGTAGGTTTTGTTGTTGTGCTTTTACATACTCCGCCCTGTCTATGCATCCTGGATGAGTAGTTTTGTTGTTGAAGTAGTGTCTCCTTTTCTTATTTATTCTTACTTTCAATCGTACCATTCTGTGATCTTTGTCAAACTTCAGACCATTTATCACTTGTATGTTTTTCACCTCTGTTAGTCTATTGGTTAGGATGAAGTCTATTTCATTTTTGATTTTCCCATTCGGTGATTTCCATGTCCATTTGCTTTCTGGGTTTTTCTTGTAAAATGTGTTTACAATTTTAAGTCTTTGTCCCAGTGCAAACTGTATTAGTCTTTCTCTTCATTCGCTCCTTGTTCCGTATCCGTGAGGGCCCATAGGTTCTTCTTCTTCGTATTCCTTGCTGATAGTATTGCTTCGTACTCGGCTAATGTGTCTTCGAGGAGCATATAGAAGTCTTCAATTTCTTCTTCCGTACTTGCTTCTGTGGGAGCATAGACTTGAATTATTATGAATGTGTTGTCATTTAATTTTAGGGATAATACTATGGTTCTTTCTGAGATTCCATTTATTTCTTTTATATTGTGTTTTAAATGTCTTTTTAATTAAAAAAACCTACCCCTTTTTGTCCTTTTGTTTCCCCTATGAAGCTAAAGACATCCCCATTTGTTTTCTCTATTATATCTTCGCCGTATTGCCTCACCTCACTGAGGCCTAATATATCGTACCTTACGTTTTCGAGTGCGTTTTCGAGTTCTATTTCTTTATCTTGGGTTCTTAAGGTTCTAACGTTTAGTGTACCTAGTATGAGTTCTTCTTCCTTGTGTGAAGGTTGTTTCATCGTTGTGTTTGGTTGATTTCTTCTTCCCCGTTTTTTGAGGTTAAATCTTTCCAGTGCACCCACTGGTCATTTAACAGGATTTTCTGGTGTCCAACGCTTACATTGTTATTACCCTTTTCCCTTTCTTCCCTGGCTTTCTGTCTGAGTGATGCTTGGATTTCTCTTTGTTCTATTGTGAGGTCATCATCTATGAATATGTCTTCTCCTCTCAGTTTGTGTTTGTTTCGGACTATTTTTAGTTTGTCTGCAAAATTTGTGAAACTGACTTTCACTATACCTCTATTGTTTCTGTCTTTACCGACGTAGGTTGATTTTTCTGCCGTCACTTCTTTTTCTATCGTGTCCAATATCTTCTTGATTTTGTTCTTTAGTTCGTCTTTGTTGCTTTCATCATTAGTGAATTCTTTCCTTTTTACCACTATGTTGTTCCTCCTTTCTCTTTTCGCCTGTTGTTCTTTTTGTTCTTCTAGGTCAATTATACTTTTGGATAATGTTTCTATCTTTTCTTGTATTGTGTTGTCTATGTTAGTGATTTTTTGTTCTAATGAATCATTTGTTCTTTCGCAGTATTCATTTCTTTTGTTTAATTTCCTTTCTCATGGAATGAATTTCCTTTCTTGTTTCCTGTTTTAACTCTTAAGTTTGCTTTTTCAAATCTTTAAGTTCTGATAGTATTTCAGAAAACATACCTTTAATGTCGTCTCTTTGGGGGTTTACATTGTCTGTGTGTTCTTCTTCTCCCGAGCTTTCTGATTTTGATATTTTTTTCTCTGTTTTTGCTTTATGTTTTTAGTTGAGAGCTGTGTTTTGGGTGGCATGTTGTTATATTTGCTAGTTACGTACTGTGATATATTTTAATCCTCTTTTTTGGCGCGTGTAGTGTATTAATCTGCTTTTGCTTCACTCACTTCGTTTTTGCAATATAGTTCCTCTCACACTCATTCGCTTCTATTTTGGTGCTAAAATATGTCTATGTATATTGTTAAAAGTCTTCACAGGTTGCTGGTTTTCTTGTTTGAGACGATACTATGCCTGTGATTTGTGCTGCAAAACGTTCATTATGCGATTAATGTCCTCTTTCATTGTTGACAGGCCAGTGTATTTTAAACGGTATGTCTCATTGTCCATACAGAGTTTCTTCTGGTCACATGTTATTTTTGAGGTAAGGCATTCAGACGGTTCTTTGTTGCTGTAAGCGATTAGTGTTTTGGTGAGCTTTGTGATAATAACCTCACTTATCTCCTTCTGTTGTGCGATGTGATTAATTTCAGATATTTACCTCCAATTTGGGTGATTCCTTGTTTTCTTTCATTGTGTACGTCTTCCTCGGGTACTTTTTTCACTTTTAAGCTGCGCTGATATCGTTTTACATTGTAACGGATCCAAAACTGTGGAGCTCGGAAATGGCGCGTGTTTACTTGACAACCTCTGTCTGATAACCGGGACCACATAAGGCTGCAATTATTATAATGTGTTTGCAATGTCCTATAGCCTATTGTCCAGGCTAATTTCGAACTTATTTGCCTTATTTTTGGAAACTTTTAACAGGAACTAATCGATGCTTTTCAGGAATGTTCTCCAAAACTCTCTCATTACCTTGACATTGACTTTTTGAAAAAAGACTAACTGTCTTCTGAAATGTTAATGGCTCTTCATGTCTCATTTAGAGATCAAATACGGAACGAAGATATAAGAAGGAGAACCGGCATGAAAGGCGCTATGACATTAGCAGACCAGCTTAAATGGAAATGTGGTGGACATGTAGCGAGATTAGATCCCATACGATGGACGTACAAAATCACGATGTGGGACCGAAGAACGGGATGACGAAACGTTGGGAGGCAAAGAATCAGATGGGCAGACATGTTCGTAAAATGGGGAGGAAAACAATGGACAAGAACAGCAAAGATGAGGCAGGAGTGGAAAGACCTAGGGAATTTCACATGCAGTGACCAATAAAACAATGCATCAATTAGAAAGACACCGTTCGGTGCACATGCAGCAAAAACGGTCAAAAAGGCTTCTGGCAGAGCAGTGACCTCAAGAAGCACAGCCTTGTTCATACTGGAATGAAGGAATACACTTGTAGCACTTGTGGGGAGTCATTTGCACGGCGAACAGAGCTCATGGAACGATATCACCAGACTCAATGAACGAATATGTTTCTATATAACAGATTGTTGAAGCGAATGTTATACCAGCGCAATATGAAATGAAAATCCACAGCCTGCTTCTAGTCTCCGACCGGGTCAGGAATGGAATGAATGAAGCCCCCATCTAGCGGTGAGGATATGGACTTTGCCGACTGCCGAGGCCTGGCGCACTCCTCTGGGGCAATGATTAAATGAATGACAGATGAAATGAAATGATAGTGGAGAGTGTTGCTGGAATTAAATATTGACAGGGAAAACCGGAGTACCCGGAGAAAAACCTGTCTGCCTCCGTTTTGTCAAGCACAGATCTCACATGGAGTGACCGGGATTTGAACCACGGACCCAGAGGTGAGAGGCCGCCGTGCTGCCGCCTAAGGCACGGAGGCTTCATCAGCGCAATATAATTTACTTAATTTTTAATCAGCTACACATCTATATTGCAGGCCCAATCAGATAGAATGACCCCGAATGCTCATCAGGAGCAATTCCCTGCAAATTTCAGGAGGCCATAGCCCTTATGCGATTTGCAAGGCTATTTATTATTATTTATTATTTTTAAAATGCATAATTTTAACAGCACTTTCATGAACTCTTCCATGTGGCAAAATTAAACTGAAGTAAAATTTGGAAACGGCATGCTAGTATATAACACATAGGCTATAAGAAGGAATTACATCTAAACACTAAGATTTATATGTTGAAAGGTTCCGGGAAGATAGGGAATTGTAGGCTACCTAGAACAAAATTTTAATGACAAATTTCAAGCAGGATTTTTCCTGATTTATGAACTTGCCAGTAGCACAGCATTCCTCTTCTTTAATTGCTGTAATAGATTCGTAGATATTGGGAACTGTGAAAATATTTCATATGGTCACTATGTTGGATTATTATATAGCCTATACGAGACCTGCGAGTTATGTAGGCTACGTGAAGATTATTGTGTAGGTGTTTTATTCCAACTTAAATCTCATGATTAGGACACAAGAAGAAACCTAAAAACGAGATTTTATTTTTTTCTCAGCCACCATCTTGTGGTTATGAAAATAATTTAAATGAATTAGATGCCATTGTATTAAAATTTATATAAGCATATACCGTATTAAGTTTCACTGCGATCGGATAGTTAAATCACGAGAAACGTCCATTTGAATATTTGAAATTCGTGTCACCGCCATGTTGGATTTTTGCTCACCAGGCTATTGAACGTCCCATAGATATTGAGAACCGTCAAAATATTTCGGTTAGTCGCCATGTCGGAATTTAATAACTTATATGCAGGCCATGGAGTTAGGTAGTATTGGATGAGGATTATTGGGTACGTTCATTATTCAAACGTTGATTTCGACCACGTGATTAGAACACACGAATTAAGAATTTAATTTTGAAATTTCGCACAACCGCCATCTTGAGGTTACGTTAACAATTGAACTAAATTAGATGTCAGTGCATAGCAATTTTTATAGTTAATTCCTGTACAAAGTTTCACTGCGTTCGTATGGTTAAATCGCGAGAATAGTCTATTAAAATATTTCAATTCGCTTGGCCGCGATGTTCGTTTTGTACTTAACAGGTCTTTGAAAGACACATCGGTGAACGTCCTGTAGTGCCCTTTACCACTGAACAAAATTTCTGGGTGCTATGAGTAATAGTTTCGGAGATATAGGATGCCGGTGAAATATTTCGCACAACTGCCATGTTGGATTGGTGAGACGTAATAAAATTTGCAGGGCACGTTCGGGGTCGGATGCAATAGTAATTTCACCTTACCGAATTTCATTGAAATCGCTCCAGCCGTTTGGACGTTATTAGGGAGGGACATACACACGGCCGCACACACATAGCCTACACATGCGCACGCAGACAAAAGGTGATCTCATAAACCTATTTTTTTTTCATAAATGAAAATAAGCTCATAAAAATATTCTTTGGTGGATTTACTGATAGAACGCATGATTGTGGGAAAGTATTAGGAAAAAGAATCAGTAGATTAATATGGCACTAAAACAACATTTTGATTTTTTTAATGAGTCTGGGCATTCTAGAAGTGAAGCAAGTGAAATATCCTAAATGACAAACCGTTTAGTTAGGCTATTTGTATACAATGTTGTACCGTTTGGAGTCAGCACGCTAATTTTGTAGCTTATCCAATATCTCCATTAGCCTACTTCAAACAGCACTCTGATTAGTTTATTGGTTTCTATCACAGAACGACGGAGGAGACGCAAACAATTAGATCATTTTAATGGCTCGGAACTCCTTGGTCAACTGTACCGTGTAGGTCTACTAGGTGGTTGTTGAATTTTTCTGATAACCTGTGTTTCTGAGTTTACTGTAGTATTGTGTAGGCTAGGTATGGGGTAGGTGTCCCTGGGCTTGGAACAATGTAGCACACCACCATTTGCCTGGGGAAAAGGCCACTAGCCGCTGCCGGTGTCAGGATTCGATCTTTCAATATGCAGACTTGCAGCTCCTCCGTGCTGTCACGTGTGGGATTTTTAAAACTACCATGTGTGAGACTAAGAGGCTAAGAGGTGTTTACCCGACCCGAGAGGAGGGCTCGCCCCATATGTGCAATTTTGCGTGTTTGATCCAGGCCAATTTGGTTGGATTTTTTAGATGCTTAATATGTCGTATGAATATTACATAGACTACAGTATGCAGTTACTTGGATATTTTGCAAATTTAAATCTTGGCCTGTTTTCCGTATCTGTGACAGCCAATTTGATAACCGTCAACAGTGGAGCCAAGTTATGTACGGTTTTAACTGTCCGGATAAGTGACTAGTCTGCGTACAACAAGGAACTCAAATGGACCAACAAACAAACAAACAAACAAACAAACTCTTACGAATTTCAAATGCGAAGTGGAGCCTTGCACTTTTCAGAGACCCCCTTCAGTATCCTGTAAAAATAGGATAGTGTAATGCACTGGTAAATAAGGAAGAAATGAATTGAGAACTAATGCATGGGTTCAAGCTCTGTGCATTTGGGGGGTGAAGTGACGCGGGAGGTAGGAGGAGAAGGGCCTGCCAACAGCCCGCAGTGTTATCCGGAATTACTGACTATTCCAATACTCCTAACATAGGGCCGTTGCCTAAACCACTGTGGTGATACGAATGAGTGAGTGGGTCACTGACCCATGTATTTGGTTCTGTTACTGCGCACGGACCGGGTACTCTCATCACTCATCACCATCACTCCTCATCGTCTCCGATTCACATTTCACTCAGATTCACGGAGCTTGGACTCAAGCAGTAACTACCCAATTTATACATATATTTAAAAAAAAAATCTCCTCTGAAAATCATAAAGTTTTGAATGAATCCGCTTTCACTTCTGTGCTGGGGAGTTTATAAAGCATGAGATGAGATAACCAGTGACAGTGGCTACGCGGCATTTCCAATCGTCAGGCTTGAGAACTGTCATTGTTCTTCATTCGTAATACAGATTTTAGTCATTTCCCATCATTAGTTCCTTAACGCGCTGAGTCTCAGCATAGCCAGGGATCAATGGAGGAACACCCTACTAGGAGCGACATGGCTGGTCTACAAGGTATTTGAGAAGGTGTAAGTAAATGCAATTGAGGGTTATGTCATGCAAAAATGTAGGCTATCTCGCACAACATCTTTACTCTGTAGGCCTATGAACCCTCAATTCCGCCACTCATGTAGATAATTTACTATCGTACTATTATAGAAATACTTTGTTGCTGCTGGTATTCCATAAATACATCAGATTAATTATATTTCCTTCCAAAAGTGTCTGCAACTTTCTCTTCGCATAACCAAGTTTGCTGACATCAACAGCATCATTTCTTGCCTGTGAATAATTGTTTAGCAACACATTGGTAATAACTAAAAGTATTTTTTATTTCACTTAATAGACTAATTTCCACTCCACAAAGCACACATCATTTCGGAAACCAGGATGACCAAACAAAATTGTTTTAGACACAACTACTTTGATCTTGACACTTTAAAAACATATCTTCATTAGCATCATTGGAGATCAATGTTTTTAGGACACAGCTAGCAGTGTCAGCAATGTGGTACTCTAGGTCGGATGGAACAGTGAGACCAACAGGCTTGGTTTTAGGAAAAGACAACCATGACGGCAAAAATCTGGAAAAATTGTAGGCAGGGCTCCTGATGCCAATTTCAGTCTATTCCATTCTACAGATGAGTCCTTATATTTCTCTGCTATAATAATATCACCTTCGTGAAAATGATTTGTGCAAACTACAGACCATTTCGAAGGTTTACAGCCCTTCCCAGGAATTTTTCTAATCCAGGCCTGGCGTAGATTATCGTCACTTGGGAACCTAAACACAGGTGTGTAGTCTCCATTACTTGGATAATTTGCGTTACAGTTAGGGACACTACATTTACCTGGCAGTGTTACGGTGCTGAAACATTCCTAGAAAATCAAAGTTTAAAACATGAAGTACATGTCATACCGTATTTAAAAATACCGGTACCATATTTGCCAGATATAAAGCAAACTCGTAATTGTGTTCTCGATTAGGGATTACAGTTAAAACACTCACATGGAAAGGTAGTATAAACGCTACTACAAAGCGTAAGAGACAAAATATAGAAGGAAATATCCCTGTGAGATTAACAAGAACACCTGCCAGACTGAACGTTCCCTTCGTGTTCCCGCTTGACAAGGATACACCTATGACTGATGAACATGTTGCCAAGTCTCAGCCTTCCGACCTGTCTAGAGTCGACTGTGTGACGTCACATGTTGTTGTTCTTGTTGTTACAAGATGGCGGCCAAGATGGTGGCCAAAATGGCGGGCCAAGATGGTGTGACATCACAACGAGGTGTGATAGAAAAGTTCTAAAATGTTAACCCATAGCCTACGTTCCTGGTGACGTCACAACGAGGTGTGATCAAAAATTTCCAAAATGTTGCTCCATAGCCTACTTTCCTGGTGACATCACAACGAGGAGTAATCAAAAAGTTTCAAAATGTGGATTCATAGCTTACTTTCCTGGTTACGACTCAACGAGCTGTGATCAAAAAGTTCCAAAATGTTGACTCATAGCCTACTTTCATGTTGACATCACATACAAACCCGCCATACATTCAGGGGCAAAGTCGATATCTCCCGAACGCAGGGTCGGATTTTGACGAATGAGGAGTCGTTGAACTAGAGCCGACACTCTCTTTCCAATCAATAACCTATTCCCCCCCCCCAAAATAAAACCTACCCCTACTAGGGGGTGAAATTGTAATTTTTCGAAAATCTGGGAGTGTGATTGCTAATAGGGAATTAAACATTGTTACAAATAAAGCGCATGCATACAGCCGATTACCTCTATGATTTATCATTTTTGTTTTTGTTTTTACAAATGCGCACTTGTTTTTATAAGAGGGTGGGTGATGAATCGCAGAGGCTTATGCAGCGGCCATGCATGCCAGTGTCATTCATTGCTATTTGATGAATCATGGATCGCAGAGGCTTATGCGATTACCATGCTTGCCAATGCATTCATCGCTATTTGATAAATCATGGATTGTACTGTAATGATTGAAAAAACAATTGCAAAAATGATTGCCGAGCCAAAGGACATGGCATCGACCAAGATATTAGCCATGCTTGCAAATGCATTAGTCGGCTGCTAAAGCCTGTCGCACATTCCTGGGGGAAGAATTAAATGAATAAGCGATGAAATGAAATGAAAGTGGAAAGTGTTGCTCTCACTGAGCGATCAGGGAATGGAATGAATGAACCTCCCCATTTAGCGATGATGGTATGAAACCATGTAGGCTGCTAAAACCTGTTGCACTCTCTGGGAGCAATGATTAAATTAATAACAAATTAAAGGAAATAATAGTGTAAAGTGTTGGTTGACCAACTTGGTTAGGGAAGGGAATGAATGAATGAAGTCCTCATTTAGCAGCGAGGATATGAAACTGTGTTGACTGCTAAAGCCTGTCGCACTTTCCTGGCACAATTATTAAATGAATGGCAGCTGAAATGAAATGATAGTATAAAGTTTTGCTTGATTGATCGGGTCAGGGAATGGAATGAGTAAAGTCTCCATTAAACAGTGAGGATATGAAACGGTGCCGGCTACTAAGGCCTGTCGCACTCCCCTAGGATAAGGATTAAAAGAATGACAAATGAAATAAAATGATTGTGGAGAGTGTTTCTAGAATGAAATAGTAACAGGGAAAACCAGAGTAGCTAGAAATTGAGGGAGAACAAGAGTTAACCAAGTGTGGTCGACAGGAAAGAAGACGGAGAGGAGCCCGGCACAAGTAAGTCGAAGCATTACTGAACACAGCTGGAGCCCTGTGGTCGCTAACCCACGTTCCACTAGATGTAAGTCCCTGGGGAGAAACTTGAAACACTACTGCTTGCTGGCAGGCATGGAGTGTAACCTCGGGATAATGAAACCTGCAACTCTTGCATGATGCCAGTGTTAAATAACACACACACTAAACACGCTGCCTGTCAGATAACATGCAGGAAAATATTATGTATCACTGTATGAATTATTGAACATTAAAAGGAAATCGACTGTGGATCGATTGAAAAGGAATCGTCTTGGCATTTGCCTGGTGGTGAAAATGGAAAATCACGAAAAACAATTTTTAGAATGACTCAGGTGGGATTCACACTCACACTTTCTCAATGTCAGCGAGGCATGAGGTAGCATGTTAGTACTCTCGATCACTGCAGCTGGTAATGTTGATATTACCCTCTCTAAGATTAGATATTCCATGAACTAAGCATGGAATCCTGCCTCTACCGCCATGAAGGTGGGAGAGATGACTTGATAGTTTTACTGTTTTAAGAGAAAAGAATCCACTCTCAAGTTACCTTCGTAGCGTAGCGGTTAGCATGATTAGCTGCCACCCCAGAGATCCTGGGTTTGATTCCCTGCTCTGCCATGAAATTTGAAAAGTGATATGAGGATTGAAACAGGGTCTACTTAGCCTTGGGATGACTCAAATGTGTACAGGAGGATTTGATTTTTACTTCAGCCATTCTTGAAGTGGTTTTCAGTGGGTGCAAAAGTGGGTGCATAAGTGGATGCAAAATTGGGTGCAATAGTGGGTGCAAAAGAGGGTGAAAAAGTGGGTGCAAACGTGGGTGCAAAGGTAGGTGCAAAAGTGGGTGCAAACGTGGGTGCAAAAGTTTGTGAAAATGTAGATGCAAATTAGGGTGGAAAAGTGGGTGTAAATGAGGGTGCAGTTTATAGTAGGCACAATTTTACTAGAATGTGATTTGAGTAAATGTAATTTCTGAACTCAAGTAGTGAGCAGTCGGTTGGTTTTGATCTTTTGCACGCGTAAACATGTCACATACACTGGTGATGGATACTCATGTCTTTAAGGTCAATGTATTGGATTGAGTGACAACCATAGTTAGAATAAATACCCTTAATCTTAGAACATGATTCAAGTAGTATTTCATTTTACATAGTGCTAACCAATGTCTATGGTAAGTAAAGTTCACTCGATAATATAAATAATAGTTTAAAGTGGGTGCAAAGGTAGGTGCAAAAGTGAGTGCAAAAGTGAGTGCAAAAGTGTGTGTAAAAGAGGGTGCAAAGGAGGGTGAAAAAGTGGGTGAAAAAGCGGGTGCAAAAGTAGGTGCAAAAGTTTGAAAAAATTGGTGCAGTTTATAGTAGGCACAATTTTACTAGAATGTGATTTCAGTAAATGTAATTTCTAAACCCAAGAAGTGAGTAGTTGGTTGGTTCTGATCTATGCACTCGTAAACATGTCACATACACTGGTGAAGGATACTCAAGGCTTTGAAGTCGATGTATTTGATTGAGTGAGAACCATAGTTAGAATAAATACCCTTAATCTTAGAACATGATTCAAGTAGTATTTCATTTGACATAGTGCTAACCAATGTCTACGGTTAGTAAAGTTCACTCGATAATATAAATAAAAGTTTAAAGTGGGTGCAAAGGTAGGTGCAAAAGTGGATGCAAAGGTAGGTGCAAAAGTGGATGCAAAAGTGGGTGCAGTATATAGTAGGCACCACTTTTACTAGAATGTGATTTGAGTAAATGTAATTTCTAAACCCAAGTAGTGAGTAGTCGATTGGTTTTGATCTATGCACACGTAAACATGTCACAGACTGGTGATGGATACTCAAGGCTTTAAGGTCAATGTATTTGATTGAGTGAGAACCATAATTAGAATGAATACCCTTAATCTTAGAACATGATTAAAGTAGTATTTCATTTTACATAGCGCTAACCAATTTCTACGGTATACTAGCTAAGGAATTGTACATAAAGTCATTGAATGTAAACCTTTAAAAAATATACCTACCTTGATACTCCGTTTGTAGTCCCAGCAATCAGCTTGATGATTGAGAGGTGGGAGAGACATTCAGTTGGGAAATAATGATATAGCTTATCATAACAGTGATGCATTATTAAGACGTGTTGTGAATTATTAGTGGAATGAATGGTAAATGACTTTAATCTACCCATAAACTTTAGGAATAAAGCAACAATCAAAATGTATATCATCACTGCTATGATTTCAAAAAATAGAAAACAAGCATTTTTTTGTTTATTCAAAACGTACCATACATCGATGATTGTTCTTACCTTCATAAATCAAATATACAGGTTGACTACTTGTATTGATATCTTGAGAAACATCATCAGGCACGTTATCAAAACGTGAAGGGAGAAATGTTTCAAACTCTTTCCAAATGCAAAGAGCGCGGTTTTCAAATTTAGTGTTTATTTTTATTCTATGTATTCGAAAAGGTGTATGAATAGGCAAGTTGCTCATCTTCTTGAGTTCAAGACCACAGGCTTGAACGATAGCATTCAAACCTTCCATGGTAGTCTATAAGCAAAAGAGAATAACTATGACACTCTAGTCTCAACATTGTTACAACAAGATAAACATGGACATTGGATAAATCTGTAATCAAATTACAAACAGTCAAGTTGTTGAAACACGGATTTCCAAACTCGTATTGTCAGTGGCATCTAGTAATGAACATAAACACTTGATAGAATGTTAATCAAATCACAAATGGTCAAGTTGTTTAACATTAATTTGCAAATTTGTATTGTCAATGGCATCTAGAACTCTACATGAACACTGGATAGAGCGTTAATCAAATCACAAATGGCCAAGTCATTTTAACACGGATTTGCAAACTTGTATTGTCAGTTGCATCTAGTAATTAACTTGGACACTGGATAGAGCATTTATCAAATCACAAATGTTCAAGTCGTTTTAACATGGATTCGCAAAATAGTATTGGCAATGGTATCTAGTTGTGAATATGGACATTGGATAACGCATTAATCAAATTTCAAACGATCAGTTGTTTAAACACGGATTTTCAAACTCGTATTGTCAGAGGCATCTAGTAATGAACATGAACACTGGATATAGTGTTAATCAAATCGCAAATGGTCAAGTTGTTTTAACGTGGATTCACAAAATAGTATTGTCAATGGTATCAAGTTTACAACATGAACATTGGATAAAGCATTAATCAAATTAAAACATATCAAGTTGTTTAAACACGGATTTTCAAACTCGTATTGTCAGTGGCATCTAGTAATGAACATGAACACTGGATAGAGTGTTAATCATATCACAAATGGTAAAGTTATTTTAACACAAATTTGCAAATTTGAATTGTAAATGACACCTAGATGTCAACATCAACATTGGATACAGCGTTAATCAAATCACAAATGGTCAAGTCATTTTAACACAGATTCGCAAAATAGTACTGTCAATGATATCTAGTAGTGAACTTTGGCACTTGATAGAGCGTTAATCAAATCCAAATGGTCACGTCGTTTTAACAGATATTTGCAAAATATTATTGTCAATGACATCTAGTAGTGAACATCGGCACTTAAAAGAGCGTTAGTATTGTCAGTGCCATCTAGTAGTGAACATTGGCACTTGAGAGAGCGTTAATCAAATCACAAATGGTCAAGTGGCTTCAACACGGATTCGCAAAATAGTATTGTCAGTGCCATCTAGTAGTCAACATGGGCACTTGATAGAGCGTTAATCAAATCTCAAATGGTCAAGTTGTTTCAACACGGATTCGCAAATTAGTATTGTCAATGACATCTAGTAATAAACATTGGCACTTGTTAGAGAGTAAATCAAATCACAAATGGTCAAGTCGTTTTAACACAGATTTGCAAAATAGTACTGTCAATAACATCTAGTAGTGAACAGTGGCTCGGGATAGAACTTTAGAATTGTCAGTGCCATCTAGTAGTGAACATTGGCACTGGATAGAGCGTTAATCAAATCACAAATGGTCACGTTTTTTCAACACGGATTCGCAAAATAGTATTGTCAGTGCCATCTAGTAATGAACATTGACACTTGATAGAGCATTCATCAAATCTCACCTACATGTTTAGTTATTAAAAGGGTATTCACCTTTAATATAAAACAGCTGTTGCCAATTGAATTAGGTATAACCAGTAAACCAACTATCTGTAAATAAATTAACCAATCAATCAATCAATCAATCCATTCATTTCAATCCATCACTTACACATTGAGATTAATCTATTAAATACATACCTCTCAAATATTTTTCTTTTTCCATGTAACGCCACTGCATTTTCTCGATTAACTTGTATATAAATGATAGCACTGCAGCACTAATCACCTGGCATGTAACTAATGAGTGGCAATGATAAGTATGACCTCTTTTTTATATTGTTCAATATTGCCAGCTTGCAAAAAATTGTCTACGCATGATTGAGCAAAATAGAATAAATCACTGAACATTGAGATTCGCGAAACTTCAAGATTAAAAATTAATATAATAGTACATTATGCAACGAGCCTATAATGGCTATAATTAAGACAGGATTTTTTTTATAAAATGAGCGTATGCGAGTTTTATAATTTCCATACGATTGGCTTAGTTACCATTATAGGCGAGTTGCATACGACTGTTTATGTTCGACGATAATTATAACTTTATTATATGTTTTAACATAAATATTCATAAATATCTGTTCAGTCACTAGAATGTTGTGATCGGGTGCTGCGATGAGTAGTATATATCTGTTTTCCAAGCTCTCTGGACAACCGACGCATGCGCTCTGTGTTCTTCAATGCCATATGTTCAGATTGTGTTTTCAGTTAAACTGTCACCGAAGTCGTTTCAATACAACGCGCTGTGTAGAAATTGGATTTGAGGATATTAAGGTACAGTGCTATTTCTTGTTTCATATTCACAAGTTTATTTACGCGAACATATGGACGGAGCACTTTCGGTAATTTATATAGACATGTTGGATTTTGAGAGCATGCGCGAAGGTATCCTTATCTAATAGGTCACATAACTGTTTCTTGAGCTCTGATTGGTGGGAGAAACTCTTTCATAATGAAAAATAGTGTTATAATGAGCCTCATTATGATACAGTTTTCTGATACATAATAGTTTGGGTCGAACATAATAGTACATTATGCAACGAGCCTATAATGGCTATAATTAAGACACGAGTATGTTTATAAAATGAGCTTTAGCGAGTCTTATAATTTCCATACGAGTGTCTTAATCACCATTATAGGCGAGTTGCATGCGACTGTTTATGTTCGACGATAATTATAACTTTATTACATGTTTTAACATAAATATTAATAAAAATCTCTTCAGTAACTAGAATTTTGTGATCGGGTGGTGCGCTAGGTAGCATATCTCCGTGTTCCAAGCTCTCTGGACGACCGACGCATGCGCTCTGTGTGCTTCAATGCCAGATGTGCAGATCGTGAACCAGTATTCAGCAAAACTGTCACCGTAGTCGTTTGAAATCAACGCGCTGAGTAGAAATTGGATTTAGGTATATTAAGGTACAGTGCTATTTCTAGTCTCATATTCACCAGTTTATTTACGCGAACATATGGACGGTGCACTTTCGGTAATTTATATACACATGTTGGATTTTGAGAGCATGCGCGATGGTATCCTTATCTAATTGGTCAAAGAAATGTTTCTTGAGATGTGATTGGTGGGAGAAACTGTTTCATAAAGAATAATAGTGTTATAATTACCATCATTATGATACAGTTATCAGACACATTATAGTCAGGGTCGTACATAAACATTTTTAAATTAGCAGGCATTCATATTCTTTCCACATGTTAAATGGAAATGTCATACACAATAAGTTTTCAGCTTACGCTTATCAGCAATACCTGCTTATTTCAAACAGGATCGCTGATATAGCAAGACAACATCCTGCTTGAATATCACGGGGATCCCAGCTGAGTCTGGCATTGCTTCCACTTACTTGTGCAGGGCTCCCCTATGTTTTCATTCATGTCGACCTCACTCGGTCAACTCTTGTTCTCCTTACACTGCCAATAGTTTAGTGTATCCGAGGCCTAGGGAGTCTTTCACTTTCCAGCCTTAATCGCCCCTCGTTTGATCTTTGCTGATACCCTGCTTGGGGGTCAACTTTCTTTTTCTTTTCATATTATCTTTTGCCTTTTGCTCAAGCATCTCAAACAGGCATGGTGTATGTAGTCCACTACTTTTAATGGTCTTTAAATATGGTAACACCCTCAGAAGCTCTCGACTAGTGCGTTTAAAAGTTGACAACCGCCTAAGAAATTCCTTTGAGGCTGATTCATAGCTTTGCACGCTTTGCTATAATTTTATCCTCCAGGATCAGCTTTTCCCATGAACAAAGCAAGGGATTCCACCTCTACCGCCTGCAGCTTGAGAGTATGGGTCGGGGTTACAACTAGGGTGTGTGATCGCCACAACGCTCAAGAGGTCTCACCTGCAATGCGTACAGGAGCCTCATAAAGGAATAGAAAGAGTGGGAGGATTGAGCAATGAAGTGGGAAAGAGGCAGCTGTGGCCTTACGGTAGGCATCACCCCAGCATTTTGCCCAAAGACAAAGTGAGAAATCACAGAAAACCACACCAAGAATGGCTAAAGTGGAAATGGAAACCCCTCTACTCACTTGGGTCTGGGCCGAGCCTGAGTATACCCCGTTCCAGTCCTCGTAAGTGGGGGGGCAGTAAGAGTTCTAACGCACCCCGTCAGCAGTTATTGAACTTGGCGCACTCTAAATCCAAGATGGTGGCGATGACGTCACAAGTTGGCGGCCAAGATGGCGGCCAACCAAAACGGCGGCTAATCAAATTGTCGTCTAACCAAAATGGCGTCTAATCAAAATGACGGCCATGGCTTAACTAACCTAGCCTAACCTAACCTCACCTACGAGGTGCGATCGAAAAGTTCCAAAATGTTGACCTATAGCCTACTTTCCCGGTGACGTCACAACCAGGGTTGATCAAAGAGTTCCAAAAATGTTGAACCTTAGCTTCCTTCCTGTGACTTAGCAACGAGGTGTGATCAAAAATTCCAAAATGTTCACTCATAGCCTACATTCCTGGTGACGTCACATACTTACCCGCCATACATTCAGGGACAAAGCCGATATCCCCCGAACGCATGGTCGGATTTTGACGAATGAGGTGTCGTTGAAATTGGGCTGACACCCCATTTCCAAAATTCCAAAATGGTAACTCATAGCCTAATATCCTGGCGACATCACCTGGCAAAGTCGATATCCCCCGAACGCATGGTCGGATTTTGACGAATGAGGTGTCGTTGAAATCGTGCTGACACCCCCTTTCAAAAATTCCTAAATGTTGACTCATAGCCTACTTTCCTGGTGACGTCACATACTAACCCGCGATAGATTCAGGAACAAAGCCGATATCTCCCGAATGTATTTTCGGATTTTGACGAATGAGGTGTCGTTGAACTCGGGCTGAAACCCCCTTACCCAAATTCCAAAATATTGACCCATAGCCTACTTTCCTAATGACGTCACATACTAACCCGCCGTACATTCAGGGGCAAAGCCGATATCCTCCGAACGCATGGTCGGATTTTGATGAATGAGGTGTCGTTGAAATCGGGCTGACACACCCTTTCCAAAATTCTAAAATGTTGACACATAGCTTACTTTCCTGGTGACGTTAAATACTAACCCGCCATACATTCAGGGGCAAAGCAGATAACTCCCGAACGCATGGTCGGATTTTGACGATTGAGCAGTCGTTGGAATCGGGCTGTCACCCCCTTTCCAAAATTCCAAAATGTTGACTCATAGCCTACTTTCCTTGTGACGTCACTTAATAACCTTGCAAAGTCGATATCCCCCGAACACATGGACGGATTTTGACGAATGTGGTGTCGTTGAAATCGGGCTACACCCAATTTCAAAAATTCCAAAATGATGACCCATAGCCTACATTCCTGGTGACGTATTATACTAACCCGCCATAGATACAGGAACAAAGCTGATATCTCCCGAATGTATGGTCGGATTTTGACGAATTAGGTGTCGTTGAACTTGGGCTGACACCCCCTTTAAAAATGTCGAAATATTGACCCATAGCCTACTTTCCCGGTGACGTCACAACTAGGGGTGATCAAAGAATTCCAAATATGTTGACCCATAGCCTACTTTCCTGGCGACTTGGCAACGAGGTGTGATCAAAAATTCCGAAATGTTGCCTCATAGCCTACTTTCCTGGTGACGTCACATACTAACCCTCCATACATTCAGGGGTAAAGCCGATATCCCCCGAACGCATGGTCGGGTTTTGACGAATAAGGTGTCATGGGAGTCGGGCTGACATCCCCTTTCCTAAATTCAAAACTATTAACCCATAGCCTACTTTCCTGGTGACGTCACATATTAAACCGCCATATATTCATGGGCAAAACCGGTATCCCCCGAACGCATGGTCGAATTTTGACGAATGAGATGTCGTTGAACACGGGTTGACACCCCGTTTCCAATGGCCAACCTATTTCCACTCCCCTTTCCAATGGACAACATTGCTTTCCAATGCATTCATCGCTACATCATGGATTGTACTGCTATGGTTGAAGAAACAATTCCAAGAATGATTGTCGAGCCACAGGACATGGTATTGACCAAGACAATAGCCATGCTTGCATTAGTCGAAATTTGAATGAACCATAAATCACAGAGGCTTATGCCATTGTTTGTAGCAGTCAATCGAACTCGAGATACTTTAAGCCAAAGCCTAGCGCACTAACCAGTTAGCTATGGGATGTAAAACAGTTTCGGCTGTTAAATCCTATCGCACTTTCCTGGGTGAATGATTAAATGAATATCCGATGAAATGAAAAGATAATGGAAATTGTTGCTGGACTGAGCGAAAACAATTGCGAGAATGACCACCAAGTTACAGTAAACGTATAACCCAATACAAAAGCCAACACAAAAGCCAACACAAAAGCCAACACAAAAGCAAATACATAAGCCAACACATGGGGTTAGGTTGGGTTAAGATATTTTACATAAGGTTAGGTGAACTAAGTGTGACGTTATAGCCAGTCTTAAAGCAAGTCTAAACGTGAAAGCCAACACAAAAGCCAATATATAAACCAACGAAAAAGGCCAATACATAAGGCAATACAAAAGCCAACACAAAAAGCCAATACAAAAAGTCAATACATAAGCCAATACAAAACCCAACACATGGGGTTAGGTTAGGTTATGATATGTTCCATTAGGTTAGGTGAACTAAGTGGGACGTTATAGCCAGTCTTAAACAAGTGTACACGTATAAGCCAATACTAAAGCCAATATATAAGCCAGCACAAAAGCCAATACATAAGTCAATACAAAAGCCAAAACAAAAGCCAAAACACAAGCCAATACATAAGCAAATACAAGAGCCAACACATGGGGTTGGGTTAGGTTTGGCTATGATATGTTACATTAGGTTAGGTGAAATAAGTGTGTCGTTATAGCCAGTCTTGAAGCAAGTATAAATATATAAGCCAACACAAAACCAATATATAAGCCATCACAAGAGCTAATACATCAGCCATTACAAAAGCCAACACAACAGCCAATACAATAGCCAATACATAAGCCAATACAAAAGCCAACACATGCCATAGCCAGTCTTAAAGCCTGTCTAAACTTGTAGAACATGTCACGTGACGAGGTTATGTTAGGTTATGTTAGGTGAGTTGAGCTAGGACGTCATAGACGGATGTGGTTGGATGCTGGCAAATGAGGAAAATGTTATGGTTTAACTTTTGCATTCTGTTTTGCATCCGCTTTTTCACCCAATTTTACACCCACGTTTGCACACACTTTGGACCTACTTTTGCACCCACTTTTGCACCCACTTTTGAACCTACTTTTGCACCCGCTTTTGCACCCACTTTTGCACCCTCTTTTGCACCCACTTTTACACCCACGTTTGCACGAACCTTTGCACCCACGTTTGCATCTACCGTTGCACCTACTTTTTACCCACTTTTACATTCACTTTTGCACCTACTTTAAACTATTATTAAGTCACTTTATCACCAAAACCTCTGTAGTGTGAACAGGCCAGTTGATACTATAAAACTTACTACAACCAACAAAGGTAGGCAACGTGTACTCTATGAAGGCTACTCTTATAACTATAATCGTCAGAATGTGAATTGAATAATATTCTGGCCATGCTCAAAAGAGAGGTCAACAAAATGTCGAGGGAATCTAAAAGTAAAAATGGAAAGGTTTTAAGTGTGAGTGTTCATCAATGTAGTGCTTCAAACAAACCATGGTTGCTGTTTACATGTATTTGATTGTGAAAGAACCATAGTTAGAATGAATACCCTTACTCTTACAACATGATTATAGTTGTATTTCATTTGCATAGTGCTAACCAATGTCTATGATATACTAGCAATGGAATTATTCATAAAGTCATTGAATATAAACCCTTGAAAAAAATATACCTACCTTGATACTCCTTTTGTGGTCCCAGCACTCAGCTTGTTGATTGTTTGAGAGGTGGGAGAGACATGCAGGTGTTAAATAATGCTATAGCTTATCATAAGAGTGATGCATTATTAATACGTGTTGGTAATTATTAGTGGAATAAAGTGTAAATGACTTTTATCTACCTGTAACCTTTAGGATTAAAACAACCATCAAAATGTATATCATCACTGCTATGATTTCAGAAAAATTTAAACAAGCATTTATATTATTGTTTTTTGTTTATTATAAAAACCAAGACACAATAACGTCAACTTTGTCAATAACGTTCAGACCAGTAGGCCTATGGGTTTGGAGACTCTGTTTCAATCGATGGCAAATAATTTTGATCTCTTCCCTCTGTTGAGAATGTTGTTGCCTTTTTCATCATTACACCCGTGGAATGAAGAAACAAAGTCTTTGTTCAAAGTTTTATGACCGTGGTAGAGTTTTACAAGCCGACAGGTTTGACACTGTTGTACTGATGGCATTTTGTAAATGGTCATTTCCTTATGATGCTCGTAGTTATTACAGGGTCGCAATTCGCTTAACACAGGGTCTTGAGACCACGATGTTGGCACATGTTCCCATATTTCCTTAACTGCCTTTGCAGCCACATAAAAATGAATGATTAAGGTAAAGCATTTAATTCTTCTTTTGTAAAATTGGTTCATTTCTTTTTACATATAAAAATTTCCCAATCGCATGCTCAATAGCATTATTGTCCAATTCCAACATTGACGACACAGACATGATGCTCTCTAGACAGTGTATCACTCACTGTCACAGCAATTATCTGTAAATCAATTGATTAATCAATACATACACCTCTATCAACATTACCAAAAATAAACAGTTAAAAAGTTTATCATATTAAAAATAGAGCATTCTTCAAATCTCACCTACAGGTTTAACCCTACTGCAAGGTCATGTAGCTTTTAACATGAATTTGCAATTTCGTATCGTCTGTGATATCTAGTAGTGAACATGGACACTGGATAAGGCATTAATCGAATCTTGTCTATAATTTTAACATCACAAACGGTCAAGTTGTTGTTTTAACATGGATTTGCAAAATAGTATTGTCAATGACATCTAGTAGTGAACATGGAAACAGGGAACATTGGATAAAGCGTTAATCAATTCATAAATGGTCGAGTCGTTTTAACACGAATTCTCAAAATAGTATTGCCAGCGACATCTAGTAGTGAACATTGACACTTGATCGAGTGTTAATCAAATCATAAATGGTCAAGCCCTTTAACACGATTCACAAAATAGTATTGTCAGTGACATCTAGTAGTGAACATTGACACTTGATAGAGGGTTAATCATAATCACAAATGGTCAAGTCGTTTTAACACGGATTCACAAAATAGTATTGTCAGCGACATCTAGTAGTGAATATTTGTATTTGATAGAGCGTTAATCAAAATCACAAATGGTCAAGTCGTTTTAACACGGATTCGCAAACTAGTATTGTCAGCGACATCTAGTAGTAAACATTGACACTTGTTAGAGTGTTAATCAAATCCTAAATGGTCAAGTCGTTTAACACGGATTCACAAAATAGTTTTGTCAGCGAAATCTAGTAGTTAACATTGACACTTGATAGAGTGTTAATCAAAATCACAAATGGTCAAGTCTTTTTAACACGATTCACAAATTAGTATTGTCAGCGAAATCTAGTAGTGAATATTGGCATTTGATAGAGCGTTAATCAAAATCACAAATGGTCAAATCGTTTTAACACGGATTTGCAAAATAGTATTGTCAGCGACATCTAGTAGTGAACATTGACACTTGACAGAATGTTAATCAAATCATAAATGGTCAAGTCGATTTAAGACGGATTCACAAGTAGTATTGTCAGCGACATCTAGTAGTGAACATGAATATTGGATAGAGCGTTAATCAAATCACAAATGGTCAAGTCGTTTTAACATGGATTCTCAAAATAGTACTGTCAGCGACATCTAGTAGTGAGCATGGACACATGATAGAGTGTTAATCAAATCATAAATGGTCAAGTCGTTTAACACGGATTCACAAAATAGTTTTGTCAGCGACATCTAGTAGTGAACATTGACACTTGATAGAGAGTTAATCAAAATCACAAATGGTCAAGTCGTTCTAACATGGATTCACAAAATAGTATTGTTAGCGACATCTAGTAGTGAATATTGGCACATGATAGAGCGTTAATCAAAATCACAAATGGTCAAGTCGTTTTAACATGGATTCGCAAAATAGCATTGCCAGCGACATCTAGTAGTGAACATTGACACTTGACAGAGTGTTAATCAAATTATGAATGGTCAAGTCGTTTAACACGAATTCACAAAATAATATTGTCAGCGACATCTAGTGGTGAACATTGGCACTTGATAGTACGTTATTCAAAATCACAAATGGTCAAGTCATTTTAACACTAATTAACAAAATAGTATTGTCATCGACATCTAATAGTGAACATGAACATTGGATAGAGCGTTCATCAAATGTCATCTACATGTTTAGTTATTAAAAAGGTACTCACCTTTAATTTAAAACTGCTGTTGCCAATTGAATTAAGTATAACCAGTAAACCAATTATCTGTAAATAAATAAACCAATCAATCAATCAATCAATCAATCAATCAATCAATCAATCAATCCATTCATTTCAATCCATCACTTCCACATTGAGTTTAATCTATTAAATACATACCTCTCAAATATTTTTCTTTTTTTCCAAGTAACGCCACTGCTTTTTCTCGATTAACTTGTATATAAATGATAGCACTGCAGCACTAATCACCTGGCATGTAATTAATGAGTGGCAATGATAGGTATGACCTTGCTTTTATGTTGTTCAATATTGCCAGCTTGCAAAAAATTGTCTACGCATGAGTGAGAGAAATAGAATAAATCACTGTACATTGAGATTCGCAATATATCAAGATTCAAATTACTGCAAACATTTTACATTACCTGACATTCATATTCTTTACACATGGCAAACGGAAATGACAAACACAATAAGTTCTCAATTTACACTTATCAGCAACACTCGCTTATTTCAAACAGGATCGGTGATATTGCAAGACAGCACCCTGCTTTAAGATTCTCGCTGTCGGTGGCTATGTAATGAAACAAATACTATGTAATCTAGTTAGAATTTATAAAATCTTGAGCTTACATCTAGTGAAATGTGTGTTGACAACCACGGGGACCCCAGCTGAGTCCAGCATTGCTTCCACATACTTGGGCAGGGCCCCTCTCTGTTTTTCTTTCATGTCGTTCTCACTCGGTCAACTCTTGTTCTCTTCACTGCCCCAATAGTATTAGTGTATCAGAGGCCTAGGGAGTCTTTCACTTTCCAACCTTAATCGCCCCTTGTCTGATCTTTGCAGATACCCTCCTTTTGCAAGGGGGTTAACCTTCTTTTTCTTTTTCATGATATCTCCGGCCTTTTGCTCGAGTCTCTCAAAGAGGTAGGGTGTATGTAGGCCCACTACTTTTAATGAACTCTGAATATGGTTACAACCTCAAAAGCGCTTGACTAGTGAGTTTAAAAGTTGACAACCCACTAAAAAATTCCTTTTGGGCGGATTCTTAGCTTTGCTCGCTTGGCTATCATTTTATCATCCAGGATCAGCTTTTCCCATGAACTAAGCAAGGGATCCCACCTGTATCGCCACTAAGGGCAGTGTCCTCGAGCATGAGACTCTGAGTCAGTGATACAATTGGAGTTCGCAACCACCACAACATCCATGCGGTCTCGCAAGCAAAGCATACAGGAGTCTCATTAAGGAATAGAAAGAGTGAGAGAGTGTGACAAGGAATTGAAAAAAGAGACTGCCGTGGCCTTACGGTAATAGGGAAACCACTGACAACCGCTTCAAGAATTACTGATGGGGGGGATCGAACCCCCCCCCCCAGCCTACTCATTTGAGCTTGGTGTGAGGCTGAGTAAATCCCATTCCTGTCCTCGTATCACTTTTTCAAATTTCATGACAGAGCCGGGAATCGAAACCAGGATCTCCAGGGCGGCTGCTAATCATACTAACCGCTGCGCTACCATATAGTAATTCATACACTCCAGTTGTTTGCGATCTGACAGTCAACGTGTTTAGAGAGAACGCGTAATTCAACACCGATATCATGCAACAGTTGCAGTTTTCGTTATCACAAGGTTACATGCCATGCATGCTAATGTTGCCTAGCAAGCAGTAGTGTTTCAAGTTTTATCTTAAACAAAACTCCAATCAAGAACTTTAATATCTTGGAATTCATTCTAGTAGCTAAGAGACTGAATGTATGACACTCGTGTTTTGAAGCCTCTATAGCTAAGGAGAAAGCACGTTAGCCTCTCACTGCTGGGTCCATAATTTGAATCCCAGTCACTCCATGTGAGATTTGTGCTGGACAATGCAGAGACAGGCAATGTTTTTTCTCTAGCTCTTCCAGTTCTTACTACCAAGAATATCATTCTAGCATTTTATTTCATGGGTCATCCATTTAATCATTACTCCCAGGGGAGTGTGACAGGCTTCAGCAGTCAGCACCTTTTCATATCCTCGCTGTTAAATTAGGATTTTATTCATTCATTCCATACCCTAACCCGGTTGGCCAAGCAACATTTTACCCTATCATTTCATTTCATTTGTTATTCATTTAATCATTGTTTCAAGAGAGTGCGACAGGTTTTAGCAGCCTGCACCGTTTCAAATCCTCACCGCTAAATGAGCGGTTTATTCATTCCTTTCCCTGATTGCTCAGTTGAACAACACTTTCCACTATCATTTAATTTCATATGTCATTCATTTAATCATTTTCCCAGGAAAGTGCGACTGTGAACTGTTTCAAATCCTCACTGTAGCTACATGGTAAGCGCGCTAGGCTTTGGCCCAAAGTGCCCCCGGTTCGATTCCCGGCCGAGTCATCAGGGATTTTAATCTCCTGGGGTTAATTCCGGTGGCTCGGAGACTGAGTGTATGTGCCGTGTTCATCATTACTTTATCCTCATTACGACGCGCCGGTCACCCACGGGCGTCAACTAGAAATACCTGCACTCGGCCTCTCCAGAGGGCACACGATCGTTTCATAACGCTAAATAAAGGATTCATTCATTCCATTCACTAACCCGCTCGGTCAACTGAAAGCATGCTGTGATTTTTCATTTTTCAATCATGTCCTTACCAACCATGAGTTGAACCATCACATACAGCTCTACAATCCATGATTTGTGAAATGCATTTTGCAAGCATGAAAAAATGCCGTGGCCGACCACCGGTTTTGTTCATTCATAGCTTACAAGTTAGCTTGCTAGGCTTTCACTTAAAGTATCTCGGGTTCAATTACCTGGCTGCTACAACCATGGCATAAGCTTCTGCGATTCATGGTTCATTCAAATATCGACTAATGCATTGGCAAGCTTGGCTATCATGGTTCGCCACATCGGAGAAAACGAATCGCCGTATTACGATCCGTCCTTCCATCGAACATAGGATAACGAATCGTCGTATTACGACCCGTCGTTCCATCGAAATAGCCATGAATAAAAAATAACTCATCCATAAATCATTATTCAAAAAGCTCACCCTCTTACAAAATCCCCAAGTGCGCATGCGTAAAAACAAAAAACCAAAATGTTAAATCATAGTTGCATATAGGACTATGCATGTTTTTCACGTGAAACATCGTTTAATTTCCTATTATCGTTCAAACTCTCACATGTCGCACTTGGAAAGCAAGATTTTCTAAAAAATTATGATTTCACCCCTTGTAGGGGTAGGTTTTATTTTGGGGTTGACATAGGCTATTCATTGGAAAAGGGTGTCGGCCCGAGTTCAACGACACCTCATTCCTCAAAATCCGACTATGCGTTCGGGAGACATCGGCTTTGCCAATGAATGTATGTGACGTCACAAGGAGAGTAGGCTATGGGTCAACATTTTGGAATTTTGGAAAGGAGGTGTCCGCCCGATTTCAACGACACCACCTTCGTCAAAAACCGACCTTGTTTTCGGGACAATCGGCTTTGCCCCTGAATGTAAGGTGGGTTAGAAACTTACGTCACCAGGAAAGTAGGCTACGGGTCAACATTTTGGAATTTTGGAAAGGGGAGTCAGCCCGATTTCAACGACACCTCATTCGTCAAAATGCGACCATGCGTTCGGGGGATATTGGCTTTGCCCCTGAATGTATGGCAGGTTAGTATGTGACGTCACAAGGAAAGTAGGCTATGGGTCAATATTTGGAATTTTGGAAAGGTGGTGGTAGCCCGATTTCAACCACACCTCATTCATCAAATTCCGACCTTGCTTTCGGGGGATATCGGCTTTGCCCCTCAATGTATGGCGGGTAAGTATGTGACGTCACCAGGAAATTAGGCTATGGGTGTCAGCCCGAGTTCAACAACACCTCATTCGTCAAAAACCGACCATATATACGGGAGATATCGGCTTTGTTCCTGGATCTATGGCTGGTTAGTATGTGACGTCACCAGGAAAGTAGGCTATGAGTCAACATTTTGGAATTTTTGATCACACCTCGTTGCGAAGTCAGCAGGAAAGTAGGCTATGGGTCTACATTTTTGGAACTCTTTGATCGCCCCTCGTTGTGCCGTCACCGGTAAAAGTAAGCTATCGGTCAACATTTTGGAACTGTTCGATCCCACCTCGTAGGTGAGGTTAGGTTAGGCTATGTTAGTTAAGCCATGGCCGCCATTTTGGTTAGCCGCCATCTTGGCCGCCAACTTGTGACGCATCACCGCCATCTTGAATTTGAAGCGCGGCAAATTCAAAAACTGCTCAGGGGGTGCGTTAGAAATCTTACTGCCCCCCTACTCTCGTGCCACTTTTCAAATTTCTTGACAGAGCCAGGAATCAAACCCAGAACCTCCGAGGGCGGCAGCTAATCATGCTAACCATACAGCGATATATACTGTATACTTGCATGCAATCTAACAGGCAAGGATGTTTAGAGAAGGTGTAATTTAACACAGTCATCATGCTAGAGTTGCTGTTTTCATTATCACAAAGGTTACATTCCATGCGTGCCACTGTTGACAAAACTGCATCATGTTTCAACATCTCTGCTACTAGCTACAATACAATAGTATTCAAGATTAATTTTAAACCCAACCTCAATCTGGAGTTTTAATCTCTTGGAATTCATTCATGTGGCTCAGACTGGGTGTATGTCACTCGCATTTTAAAGCCTCTATGGCTTAGACGAAAGCATGCTAGCCTTTCACTACTGAGTCCATGGTTCAAATCCCAGTCACTCCATGCGCAATTTGTGCTGGACAAAGCAAAGAGATACAGTTTTTTTCTCTGGTGATGACAGTTTCCCCTGCCACCATTTCATTCTATCAACACTCTCTACAATCTTTTTTATGTCAATGATCATTCATTTAATCATTACCACAGGAGAGTGCGACAGGCTTTAGCTGCCGGCACAGTTTCACATCCTTTTCGATAAATGAGAACTTCATTCATTTCATTCCCCGATCCTTTAGTCGAGCAACACTTGTCCACAATCATTTTTATCTCATTTGTTATTCATTTAGTGTTTTCCCCCACGAAAGTGCGACAGGCTTTAGCTGTTGGCACTGTTTCAAATTCTCATCGCTAAATGAGGGGTTCATTCATTCCATTCTCTAACCCGCTCGGTTGATTGATAGCAGGCTGTGGATTTTAAATTTTGAATCTAGCTAGAGTTAAACCATTACATACAGCTCTGCGATCCTTGGTTAATGAAATAGCAATGAATGCATTTTGTAAGCATGAACATCGTGGCCGACCACCGGTATCGTTCATTCATAGCTTACGGATTAGCGCGCTAGGCTTCTGCTTAAAGTATCTATGGTTTAATGGTCTGCTACAAAACCATTGCATAAGCCTCTATGATTTTGCATAGTTTTTGACATAGCCAGCCATCATTATCGTTCTTTCATAGCTAACAGGTTAGCGCACTAGGCTTTAACCTAAAGTATTCCCCTCGGGTTCGATTGCCTACTACAAAACCATCGCATAAGCCTCTGTGATTTTCCATAGTTTTTTTTTACATGGCCAGCCACCGGTACCGTTCATTCATAGCTAACCGGTTATCGCACTAGACTTTAACCTAAAGCATCTCAGGTTCAATTGCCTACCAAAAAACCATCGCATAAGCCCTCTGTGATCCATGATTTCATGAAAAAGCGATGAATACATTGGCTAGAAAACCATTGCATAAGGCTCTACGATTCATGATTGTTATGGAATAGCAATGAATATATCCCCAAGCATGGTCATTGTGGTCAGTCACTGCTATCGTTCATTCATAGCCAAAAGTTAGTGTGCTAGCCTATGAACTAATGTATCTCAGGTTAAATCACCTGTTATACAAACCTTGACATAAGCTTGTTAATCATTACCCCAGGGGAGTGCGACAGGCTTCAGCCACTGACACCGTTTTATATCCTTGTTGCTAAATGAGAACTTTATTCATTCCATTTCCTGACCAGGTCTGTCGCAATCAATTCACACTATCAAAAATTGAAAAACAAATCACTATTCTCTCGAACATCTGAAGACGCATCATCGTGCGTGTGTTTCAACAAGGCTATCACTGGCCACAGTGGGTGTACTCAATAGAACAATCGATATTTCGACCTACAATCTGTCATAAACCGACCCGTCGAAATAGCAATTAGGCCTACTATATTGGAATACCACCACCGTGGCTAGCGATCGCCTTGTTGAAACACATGGCCAGCGTCATTTTCTCTCTCACAACCACTCTTCATGAACATTTTTAAAAGCTAATATTTTTTTTCAAAAAAGTGTTCTTGGCCCTTTGTCAAAATTTCAAAAATACATTCAACAAGGGGGCGTTAGCCCGCGTTCTATGACCCATCGTACACGTCTCTAGCGTTATTGATTTGCGAGATATAGCAAAGAGTCTAAAATCATGGTTTAACTCCCAAAAAATTCTGTTTCCCTAATTCTGAAAACCTGAACATATTAGAAAAATAAAGAGGGATTCGAGACAAGCGATTTGACACGTCACACGTACAAATCCGAACAAACGTTCGGGAGATATCGACAAACTTTGTAGTCGTTGTGACGTCACCAGGAAAGTAGGCTATGGAGCAACATTTTGGAAATTTTAATCACACCTCGTTGTGACGTCACCAGGAAAGTAGGCTATGGAGCAATATTTTGGAACTTTTTGATCACACCTCGTTGTGACGTCACCAGGAAAGTAGGCTATGGGATAACAATTTTGGAACTTTTTGATCACACCTCGTTTTGACGTCACCAGGAATGTAGGCTATGGGGCAACATTTTGGAAATTATTGATCACACCTCGTTGTGACGTCACCAGGAAAGTAGGCTATGGGGCATCATTTTGGAAATTTTTGTTCACACCTCATTGTTACGTCACCAGGAAAGTAGGCTATGAGAGACGTCACCGCCGCCATCTTGTAACGTCACCGTCGCCATCTTGTAACAACAACATATGACGTCATATTCCCCCTCCCCCTCCTCCCCTGTGACGTCACCAGGAAAGTAGGCTACTCGTTAGAACCCGTCACTCCCCCCTACTCTTAGGCGAAATTAATGCGTAAATGCCTAGTTCCCCTACCGACTGAACCTGTCATCAGATCCCTAATAAACTCGAGACTCACGTAGGCTACCATCTTATTGCTTAAGGGCTGTCGGATACCAAACTTACAACAATTTTGTCTAATTAGTTTAAGTATGGAAGCGGGACCTAATTTTCAAGTAGAGCCTCCTGTATTATAAACCTTAAAATACGTATCAATACATCAATTCTTACCAAATTTGGCATCTTTTAAACTACATAGCCTATAACGCTTATAAGCTGCCTTAGTTACGCCCTACAAAGTAATTATATTGAATATTACGTGCATCCGCCATCTTGAATGTGTACAATAAAAAATTCAGTTCCTTAAAACAACAGGAGGCTTGGAACTCCGTGTACTGAGTGGGTGTTGGATTTGTCTGATAAGCTAACCTGTGTTTCTGAGGTGATTGTAGTATTAGTAATAGCTGTATATTTAAGGACTTGTTATAGGGTAGGAGCGGACTTGCAGCTCCTCCGTGAAGTCGCAAATGTGGGATTTTTAAAACTATCAGGTATGACTGAATATATTTCCAAGTTCGTGGAATCTATCCAAGCTAAAACGTTTTCGAGAAACCAAAATATATCATACGAATATTACATAAGTAATTATTTGGCCTTTTTGTGGAGTTAAATCTTGGCGCATTTTCCGTATCTGTGGGCGAGCTGGTTACAGCAAGTGATATAGCCTAGGGTATTAACTGTGAATGGACAAACAAACTAACTAACCAACTAACTAAATAACCAACTTACTGCCTAAGTATACATACAAACTAATATATTTAATGTGTCTCTCGTCTAGCCTTCCTATGTCGTCCGAGTTTAGCGTGGCATGAAGCTGGGTGAAGCAGCAGGGATCAGGAGTGCAGCGGAGGTAGCCTAAAATGGCAAAATGCAGGCCTTGAGAGTAATTGATCCGTACGTCACGTCATCGACGTTGATAACCGGAGATTTTTTTTACATATTCCCTATCTTTAAATTAACAGCCATCCAGGAAAAAGAAATTCAAATTAAAGCCCTCTCAAAATTTGTAACTTGAGGCTAGGATATGAAAGAAGGTGGTCGTGACCTTTAATTTGGTAACCATCACAGCATTTGCCTAGAAAAGAAAGTGGGTATCAAACCCAGGACGTTAATACGTAACCAGAGACCACATAATAATAATAATAATAATAATAATAATAATAATAATAATAATAATAAATAGCCTTACAAATCCCATATGGGCTATGGCCTCCTGCTTTGCAGGGAATTGCTCAGTTTTATCTCATCAGGTGAGCAAGTCCTGAGGAGCATTCGGGGTTATTCTTTCTGATTGGGGCTTCCATATAGATGTGCAGCTGATTAAATGTTAAGTAAATTATATTACGCTGGCATAACATTAGCTACAACAATCTTCATTACTGAGTCTGGCGATATCAAGGCCTCTAATATCCATTATTATTACGGAAATCATAATAGCCATCAACCAATATCTGGGAGCTTCACATTGCCACTAAACACAAAGCTTACCCTGTCTAAGCACTTGAACAATGACAGGAACTGCCAAGTCTTCACTCTTCAGTAAAATCTACGTATATTGAACCGTTTCTAATAGAAGGTCTTTTTAAAATGCAATACAAAACCTTACCGGTGGAGTTTTAACATCTAGTTTGGATGCAGATACCTATACACGTTCTTTAACATCCCACAAATCATTCACTATGTTGAGCACATGTGGTCCCGGAACGAATTAACAAGTGTTTTGCAAGGTAGTCGAACCATTTGAATTCCTTGTAACAGTTGATGCAGTAAGGTTATTTATTCCCTAGTGAACAAGATGATGTTTCCTCAAATTAGAGCGCGAGCTACCGGGTGAGTTAGCCGAGGTCGTTGCGGCATGACTGTTGGCAGTCGCTCACATCCGGGAGGCGAGGAGGTTCGAATCCCCCCGCCGGCCACCTTGAAGATGGTCTTCTGTGGTTTCCCATCTTCCTTCCAGGCAAATGCCGGGGTTGGTCCCTAACTATAGGCCACAGCCGCTACCTTGCAACTCCTCGACCCTCCCATCCAACATTCCTCCCCAACGGTACTTTTAGCTCACCCATTGGGTGTCCGTCTTGAAGCAGCTACAAAACTGGCGAGCCGAACATGTCCTCGGACACTCCCGGCACTAAAAAAGCCATACGCTAAAAAAAAAAAAAAAAAAAAAAGAGCGCGAGCTGAATCGCTTTGGGCGCAACTAACAGACAATGCGGTCTCTTCCCTGAGTGAACGACAAAATGTTCCGTTAGCTCTGTCCGCCTTGCAAATGACGTCTCACATGTGCTACAAGTGTATTACTTCACTCCAGTATGAACAAAAGTGTGCATCTTGAGGTCACCGCACTGTGAGAAGCCTTTATTGCACACCAGAAACATGTACCGCTTTGCTGCTTATCCACTGAACGGTGTCTTTCTAGTTGATGCATTATTTTATTGGTCACTGCATGCGAGTCTCCCTAGGTCTTTCCACTCCTGCCTCATCTTCGCTGTTCTTGTCCATTGTTTTCCTCCCCATTTTGCGAACCAGTCTGTCCACCTGATTCTTTGTCTCCCAACGTTTCGCCTTCCTGTTCTTAGGTCCCACATCGTCATTTTGTACGCCCATCGGTTAGGATCTAATCTCGCTACATGTCCACCCCATCTCCATTTGAGTTGGTCTGCTGATGTCATAGCGTCTTTCATGCCGGTTCTCCTTCTTAAATCTTCGTTCCGGATTCTATTTCTCAATGAGAAATGAACGATCTTCCTTTCCATTTTCCGTTGACATCTCTGGATCATTTGTCTTTTTTTCGATGTTAATGCCCAAGTTTGGCAAGCATATAGTAACACCGGTATCACGCATTTTACCAGAACTTCAGCCTTTAAAGTGAGCTTTTGGGTCTTGTCAGCCAGTATAAACTTTAGGGAACAAAAGCTCTTCCATGCTTGTCCTATTCTTCGTTTGACCTCTTTCTCTGAACGACTTGAAAATGACATGTTCTGGCCGAGATATACATATTCTTCAACATATTCCAGTGTTTCTCCGTTCACATTAATTGGGGCTTCTAACGCATTGGTCATCAGCTTCGTTTTCTTCGGGTTCATTGTAAGGCCCACTTCTCTACTTGTTTTGTCTAATTCGTTTATCATTTGCTCCAGCTCTTTCGCTGATTCAGCCACCAAAACATTGTCGTCTGCGAACCGTAAATGGGTTAGGCTTGTCCCATCGATTCTAATGCCATATTTTTCTTCCCAGTCTAGTTTTCTAAACTGATTTTCCAGCAAACAGGTGAATAATTTTGGTGAGAGGGGGTCTCCCTGTTTTTCTCCCCTTTCAATCATGATGTTACATCCTTCTCTTTCTGTCTTTATTCTGGCTTGGTTACCGTCGTAGAGTTTGCCTAGGAGTCTAACGAATTTGTTTGGGATGCCTTGTTTTTCCAGTGCTTCTAAGACGCTTTCCTGATCTACCGTGTCAAATGCTTTGTTGCAATCCACAAATGCTATATACACCTCTAGATTAAATTCCTGAACTTTCTCCATAAGTTGATTTATTGTTTGCAAGTGGTCTGATGTACTGAAACTCTTTCTGATTCCTGCTTGCTCTATCGGTTGCTGTTCGTCCAGTGCCTTTAGTCATTCTATTGGTTAGGATCTCCATAAATAGCTAGTAGAGGTTTACAATTAGGTTGATCGGTCTGTAGTTGTTTATGTCCTCCTTGGCTCCCTTTTTGTGTAGAAGTATGACAATGCTTTGTTTCCACTGCATTGGTATGTCTTCTGATGTGAGTATGGTATTAAATAATGTTGTGATGACTGGGATTAGGTCTTCTTAACCCCATTTTAGAAATTCATTGTAAATGCCATCTTCATCTCGGCATTTTTCGGGTTTCGTTTGTCGAATGGCTGCTCTTACTTCACTGGGTAGTATTGGAGGAGTTTCTTCCTCTAGGTTTTTTTCTGATGTATTCTGGTCCTGATGCAAGTTGGATCTTTGAGAGTTACTTGAGTATAGTGTTCTATAGAACTCTGTCGCTTGCATCATTATCTCTTCTCTTGAGGCTTGCCTTTTTTCGTTGTTGTCTTTTACTCCCAGTATCCAATGTTTGCCTGGAGTTAATTCTTTTCTATTCTTCTTTATTGATTTTGTGGTATCCATGATTTCTTTGACCACTTTAGTGTTGTGTTCTCTGATGTCTCTTCGGATTTGCCTTTTTGATTGTTTATTGACTTCCGCATATTCCAGCTTTTTGTGTTCGTTTTCTATGGCTTGTGATTTTAGTCGTTCACTTTCTTCGATCAAACATTTGGTGCTATCCTTTAGTTTTATTCTATTTTTCATACTGTTTCCAGGTGTTGACGATTGTTTGGCTGCGAGGGATATGCAATTTACGAGCTCTGTATAGTGTTGTTGGACTTTTTGCTCCGTTTGTTGGTAGAAGTCTCGTAGGTTTTGTTGTAGTGCTTTTACATACTCCGCCCTGTCCATGCATCCTGGATGTGTAGTTTTGTTGATGAAGTAGTGTCTCCTTTTCTTCTTTATTCTCACTTTCAATCGTACCATTCTGTGATCTGTGTCAAACTTCGGATCATTTATCATTTGTATGTTTTTCACCTCTGTTAGTCTATTGGTTAGGATGAAGTCTATTTTTTTTTGATTTTCCCATTCGGAGATTTCCATGTCCATTTGCTTTCTGGGTTTTTCTTGTAAAATGTGTTCACAATTTTAACTCTTTGTCCCAGTGCAAACTGTATTAGTCTATCTCCTCTTTCGTTCCTTGTTCCGTATCCGTGAGGGCCCATAGGTTCTTCTTCTTCGTATTCCTTTCTTCCTACCTTGCTGTTGAAGAATCCAATTATGAATGTTGTGTTAGCTTCGTACTCGGCTAATGCGTCTTCGAGGAGCATATGGAAGTCTTCAATTTCTTCTTCCGTACTTGCTTCTGTGGGAGCATAGACTTGAATTATTATGAATGTGTTGTCATTTAATTTTAGGGATAATACTATGATTCTTTCTGAGATTCCCTTTATTTCTTTTATATTGTGTTTTAAATGTCTTTTTTTTTATAAAAACTTCCCCTTTTTGTCCTATTGTTTCCCCTATGAAGCTAAAGATATCCCCATTTGTTTTCTCTATTATGTCTTCACCGTATTGCCTCACCTCACTGAGGCCTAATATATCGTACCTTACGTTTTCGAGTGCGTTTTCGAGTTCTATTTCTTTATCTTGGATTCTTAAGCTTCTAACGTTTAGTGTACCTAGTATGAGTTCTTCTTCCTCGTGTGAAGGTTGTTTCATCGTTGTGTTTGGTTGATTTCTTCTTCCCCGTTTTTTGAGGTTAAGTCTTTCCAGTGCACCCACTGGTCATTTAACAGGATTTTGTGGTATCCAACTCTTACATTGTTATTACCCTTTTCCATTTCTTCCCTGGCTTTCTGTCTGAGTGATGCTCGGATTTCTCTTTATTTTATTGTGAGGTCATCATCTATGAATATATCTTGTCCTCTCAGTTTGTGTTTGTTTTGGACTATTTTTAGTTTGTCTGCACAATTTGTGAAACTGACTTTCACTATACCTCTATTGTTTCTGTCTTTACCGACGTAGGTTGATTTTTCTGCCGTCACTTCTTTTTCTATCGTGTCCAATATCTTCTTGATTTTGTTCTTCAGTTCGTCTTTGTTACTTTCATCATTAGCGAATTCTTTACTTTTTACCACTATGTTGTTTCTCCTTTCTCTTTTCGCCTGATGTTCTTTTTGTTCTCCTAGGTCACTTATTCTTTTGGATAATGTTTCTATCGTTTCTTTTATTGTGTTGTCTATGATAGTGATTCTTTGTTCTAATGAATCATTTGTTCTTTCGCAGTATTCATTTCTTTTTTTAATTTCCTTTCTCATGGACTGAATTTTCTCTCTTGTTTCTTGTTTAAACTCTTCAGTTTGCTTTTTTCAAATCTTTAAGTTCTGATAGTATTTCAGAAAACATACCTTTAATATCGTCTCTTTGGGGTTTTACATTGTCTGTGTGTTCTTCTTCTCCCGAGCTTTCTGAGGTTGATATTTTGTTTTTTCTCTGTTTTTGCTTTATGTTTTTAGTTGAGGGCTGTGTTTTGGGTGGCATGTTGTTATATTTGCTAGTTACGTACTGTGATATATTTTAATCCTCTTTTTGGCGCGTGTAGTGTATTAATCTGCTTTTGCTTCATTCACTTCGTTTTTGCAATATAGTTCCTCTCACACTCATTCGCTTCTATTTTGGTGCTAAAATATGTCTATGTATATTGTTAAAAGTCTTCACAGGTTGCTGGTTTTCTTGTGTGAGACGATACTATGCCTGTGATTTGTGGTGTAAAACGTTCGTTATGCGACGAATGTCCTCTTTCATTGTTGACAGGCCAGTGTCTTGTAAACGGTATGTCTCATTGTCCATACAGAGTTTCTTCTGGTCACATGTTATTTTTGTGGTAAGGTATTCAGACGGTTCTGTGTAGCTGTATGCGATTAGTGTTTTGGTGAGCTTTGGGATAATAACCTCACTAATCTCCTTCTGTTGTGCGATGTGATTAATTTGAGATATTTACCTCCAATTTGGGTGATTCCTTGTTTTCTTTCATATTGTGTACGTCTTCCTCGGGTACTTTTTTCACTTTTCAGCTGCGTTGATATCGTTTTACCTTGTAACGGATCCAAAAACTGTGGAGCTCGGAAATGGCGCGTGTTTACTTGACAACCTTTGTCTGATAACCGAGACCACATAAGGCTGCAATTATTATATGTTTGCAATGTCCTGTACCCTATTGCCCAGCCTAATTTCCAACTTATTTGCCTTATTTTTGGAAACTTTTAACAGGAACTAATCGATGCTTTTCAGGAATGTTCTCCAAAACTCTCTTATTACCTTGACATTGACTTTTTGAAAAAAGACTAATTGTCTTCTGAAATGTTAATGGTTCTTCATGTCTCATTGAGAGATAGAATACGGAACGAAGATATAAGAAGTGACCACAAGAAGCACAGCCTTGTTCATACTGGAGTGAAGGAATACACTTGTAACACTTGTGGGAAGTCATTTGCTCGGCGAACAGAGCTCATGGAACGATATCACAAGACTCAATGAACGAATATGTTTCTATATAACAGATTGTTGAAGCGAATGTTATACCAGCGAAATATAATTTACATAATTTTTAATCAGCTTCACATCTATATAGTAGGCCCAATCTGAAAGAATGACCCCGAATGCTCCTCAGGACTTGCTCACCTGATGAGTTAAAACTGTGCAATTCCCTGCAAATTTCAGTAGGCCATAGACCTTATGCGATATTCAAGGCTATTTATTATTATTTATTATTTTTAAAATTCATAATTTTAACAGCCCCTTCATGAACTCTTCCATGTGGCAAAATTAAACTGAAGTAAAATTTGGAAACGGCATGCTAGTGTTTAACACATAGGCTATAAGAAGGAATTACATCTAAACACTAAGCCTTATATGTTGAAAGGTTCCGGGAAGATAGGGAAATTGTAGGCTACCTAGAACAACATTTTAGTGACAAATTTCAAGCAAGATTTTTCCTGTTGTATGAACTTGCCAGTAGCACAGTATTCCTCTTCTTCCCTTTGACGCACTAGCATCCATTTTGCTGTTCTTCCACCTCCCTTATCCCCATGCTCCTAGCGCAGCCCATTTATTATATTTTTTAAGCTTTTATCGTCTAATAAAAAGAGTTGTTCCGTGAAGAACTAAATAGCCTATTGTCATATAGGCCAATCCGACTTACGCAAATTGCCTCAATTTTCAGTTTTAATTGCTGTAATAGATTGGTAGATATTGGGAAATGTGAAAATATTTCATATGGTCACTATGTTGGATTATTCTATATACAGTAGACCTTTGAGTTATGTAGGCTACATGAAGATTATTGTGTAGGTGTTTTATTCCAACTTCAATCTCATGATTAGGACACAAGAAGTAGCCTAAAAACGAGACTTTATTTTTTTTCTCAGCCACCATCTTGAGGTTACGTAAACAATTGAACTAAATTAGATGTCAGTGCATAGCAATTTTTATAGTAATTTCCTGTACCAAGTTTCACTGCGTTCGGATGGTTAAATCGCGAGAATAGTCTATTAAAATGTTTCAATTGCTTGGCCGCGATATTCGTTTTGTACTTAACAGGGTTTTGAAAGACACATCGGTGAACGTCCTGTAGTGCCCTTTACCACTGAACAAAATTTCTGGGTGCTATGAGTAATAGTTTCGGAGATATAGGATGCCGGTGAAATATTTCGCACAACTGCCATGTTGGATTGGTGAGACGTAATAAAATTTGCAGGGCACGGTCGGGGTCGGATTCAATAGTAATTTCACCTTACCGAATTTCATTGAAATCGCTCCAGCCGTTTACACGTTATTAGGAAGGGACATACACACGGACGCACGCACATAGCCTACACACACACGCACGCAGACAAAAGGTGATCTCATAAATGAAAATAGGCTCATAAAAATATTCTTTGGTGGGTTTACTAATAGAACGCATGATTGTGGGAAAGCATTAGGAAAAAGAATCAGTAGATTAATATGGCACTAAAACAACATTTTGATTTTTTTTAATGTGTCTGGGCATTCCAGAAATGAAGCAAGTGAAATATCCTAAATAACAAACCGTTTAGTTAGGCTATTTGTATACAATGTTGAACCGTTTGGAGTCAGCACGCTAATTTTGTAGCTTATCCAATATCTTCATTAGCCTACTTCAAACAGCACTCTGATTAGTTTATTGGTTTCTATCACAGAACGACGGAGGAGACGCAAACAATTAGATCATTTTAATGGCTCGGAACTCCTTGGTCAACTGTACCGTGTAGGCCTACTAGGCGGTTGTTGAATTTTTCTGATAACCTGTGTTTCTGAGTTTACTGTAGTATTCTGTATGGGGTAGGTGTCCCTGGGCTTTGAACAAGGTTGCACACCACCATTTGCCTGGGGAAAAGGCCACTAGCCGCTGCCGGTGTCAGGATTCGATCTTTCAATATGCAGACTTGCAGCTCCTCCGTTCTGTCACGTGTGGGATTTTTAAAACTACCATGAGTGAGACTAAGAGACTAAGAGGTGTTTACCCGACCCGAGAGGAGGGCTCGCCCCATATGTCCTATTTCGCGTGTTTGATCCAGGCCAATTTGGTGGATTTTTAGATGCTTAATATGTCGTATGAATATTACATAGGCTACAGTATGCAGTTACTTGGATGTTTTGCAAATTTAAATCTTGGCCTGTTTTCCGTATCTGTGAGAGCCAATTTGACAACCGTCAACAGTGGAGCCAAGTTATGTACGGTTTTAACTGTCCGGAAAATTGACTAGTCTGCGTACAACAAGGAACTCAAATGGACCAACAAACAAACAAACAAACTCTGACGAATTTCAAATGCGAAGCGGGGCCTTGCTCTTTTCAGAAACCCCCTTCAGTATCCTGTAAAAATAGGATAGTGTAATGCACTGGTAAATAAGGAAGAATTGAAATGAGAACTACTCCATGGGTCCAAGCTCTGTGAATTTGGGGGGTGAAGTGACGCGGAAGGTGGGAGGAGAAGGGCCTGTCAACAGCCCGCAGTGTTATCCGGAATTCCTGACTATTCCAATACACCTAACATAGGGCCGTTGCCTAAACCACTGTGGTGTTACGAATGAGTGAGTGGGTCACTGACTCAGGTATTTGGTTCTGTTACAACGCACGGACCGGGTACCCTCATCACTCATCACCATCGCTCCTCACCGTCCGCGTTCCACATACCTCTCAGATTCACGGAGCTTGGACTCAAGCAGTAACTACCTAATTTATACATATATTTCAAAAAATTTCTCCACTGAAAATCTTGGATAATTTGCGTTACAGTTAGGGACACAACATTTACCTGGCAGTGTTACGGTGTTGAAACATTCCTAGAAAATCAAAGTTTAAAACATGAAGTACATGTCATACCGTATTTAAAAATAGCGGTACCATATTTGCCAGATATAAAGCACACTCGTAAGTGTGTTCTCGATTAGGGATTACAGTTAAGAAACTCACATGGAAATGTAGTATAAACGCTATTATAAAGCGAAAGAGACAAAATATAGAAGGAAGTATCCCTGTGAGATAAACAAGAACACCTGGCAGACTGAACGTTCCCTTCGTGTTCCCGCTTGACAATGATAGACCTATGAATGATGAACATGTTGCCAAGTCTCAGCCTTCCGACCTGTCTAGAGTCGACCGTGTGACGTCACTTGTTGTTGTTGTTGTTACAAGATGGAGGCCAAGATGGTGGACAAAATGGCGTGCCACGATGGTGTGACGTCACAACGAGGTGTGATCGAAAAGTTCCAAAATGTATACCCATAGCCTACTTCCCTGGTGACGTCACAACGAGGTGTGATCAAAAATTTCCACTGATCGATCAGGGAATGGAATTAATGAACCTCCCCATTTAGCGATGATGGTATGAAACCATGTAGGCTGCTAAAACCTGTTGCACTCTCTTGGAGCAATGATTAATTTAATAACAAATTAAATGAAATAATAGTGTAAAGTGTTGGTTGACCAACTTGGTTAGGGAAGGGAATGAATGAATGAAGTCCTCATTTAGCAGCGAGGATATGAAACGGTGTTGACTGCTAAAGCCTGTCGCACTTTACTGGCACTTTGATTAAATGAATGGCAGCTGAAATGATAGTGTAAAGTATTGCTTGATTGATGGGGTCAGGGAATGGAATGAGTAATGTCTCCATTAAACAGTGAGGATATGAAACGGTGCCGGCTACTAAAGCCTGTCGCACTCCCCTAGGAAAATAATGAAAATAATGACAAATGATATAAAATGATCGAGGAGAGTGTTGCTAAAATGAAATAGTAACGGGGAAAACCGGGGTAGCTAGAGATTGGAAGAGAACAAGAGTTAACCAAATGTGGTCGACAGGAAAGAAGACGGAAAGGAGCCCGGCACAAGTAAGTGGAAGCATTGCTGAACACAGCTGGAGCCCTGTGGTCGCTAACCCACGATCCACTAGATGTAAGTCCCTGGGGAGAAACTTGAAACACTACTGCTTTCTGGCAGGCATGGAGTGTAACCTCGGGATAATGAAACCTGCAACTCTTGCATGATGCCAGTGTTAAATAACACATTCTGTAAACACGCTGCCTGTCAGATAACATGCAAGAAGATAGTATGTATCACTGTATGAATTATTGAATATTAAAAGGAAATCGATTGTGGATCTATTGAAAAGGAATCGTCTTGGAATTTGCCTGGTGGTGAAAAACGGAAAATCACGAAAACCCATTTTCAGAATGACTCAGGAGGGATTCACACTCACACTTTCTCAATGTCAGCGAGGCATGAGGTAGCATGTTAGCACTCTCGATCACTGTTGATTTTACCCTCTCTAAGATTAGCTTTTCCATGAACTAAGCATGGAATCCTGCCTCTAACGCCATTAAAGTAGGGAGAGATGACCTGATAGTTTTACTGTTTTAAGAGAAAAGAATCCACTCTCAAGTTACCAAGTTACCTTTGTAGCGTAGCGGATAGCATGATTAGCTGCCACCCCAGAGATCCTGGGTTTGATCCCCTGCTCTGTCATGAAATTTGTAAAGTGATATGAGGATCGAAACAGGGTCTACTTAGCCTTGGGATGACTCAAATGTGTACAGGAGGATTTGATATTTACTTCAGCCATTCTTTAAGTGGTTTTCAGTGGGTGCAAAAGTGGGTGTATAAGTGGATGCAAAATTGGGTGCAATAGTGGGTGCAAAAGTGGGTGAAAAAGTGGGTGCAAACGTGGGTGCAAAGGAAGGTGCAAAAGGGGGTGCAAACGTGGGTGCAAAAGTTTGTGAAAATGTAGATGCAAATTAGGGTGGAAAAGTGGGTGTAAATGAGGATACAGTTTATAGTAGGCACAATTTTTACTAGAATGTGATTTGAGTAAATGTAATTTCTGAACTCAAGTAGTGAGTAGTCGGTTGGTTTTGATCTTTTGCACGCGTAAACAATCACATACACCGGTGATGGATACTCACGGCTTTAAGGTCAATGTATTTGGTTGAGTGAGAATCATAGTTAGAATAAATACCCTTAATCTTAGAACATGATTCAAGTAGTATTTCATTTTACATAGTGCTAACCAATGTCTATGGTAAGTAAAGTTCACTCGATAATATAAATAATAGTTTAAAGTGGGTGCAAAGGTAGGTGTAAAAGTGAGTGAAAAAGTGAGTGCAAAAGTGGGTGTAAAAGTGGGTGAAAAAGTGGGTGCAATAGTAGGTGCAAAAGTGGGTGAAAAAATTGGTGCAGTTTATAGTAGGCACAATTTTACTAGAATGTGATTTCAGTAAATGTAATTTCTAAACCCCAGAAGTGAGTAGTTGGTTGGTTCTGATCTATGCACGCGTAAACATGTCACATACACTGGTGATGGATACTCAAGCCTTTAAGGTCGATGTATTTGATTGAGTGAGAACCATAGTTAGAATAGATATCCTTAATCTTAGAACATGATTAAAGTAGTATTTCATTTTACATAGTGCTAACCAATGTCTACGGTTAGTAAAGTTCACTCGATAATATAAATAATAGTTTAAAGTGGGTGCAAAGGTAGGTGCAAAATTGGATGCAAAGGTAGGTGCAAAAGTGGATGCAAAAGTGGATGCAGTTTATAGTAGGCACCATTTTTACTAGAATGTGATTTGAGTAAATGTAATTTCTAAACCCAAGTAGTGAGTAGTCGATTGGTTTTGATCTATGCACACGTAAACATGTCACATACACTGGTGATGGATACTCAAGGCTTTAAGGTCAATGTATATGGTTGAGTGAGAACCATAATTAGAATGAATACCCTTAATCTTAGAACATGATTAAAGTAGTATTTCATTTTACATAGTGCTAACCAATGTCTACGGTATACTAGCTAAGGAATTATTCATAAAGTCATTGAATATAAACCCTTTAAAAATATACCTACCTTGATAATCCTTTTGTAGTCCCAACACTCAGCTTGATGATTGTTTGAGAAGTGGGAGAGACATTCAGTTCGGAAATAATGATATAGCTTATCATAACAGTGATGCATTATCAATACGTGTTGTTAATTATTAGTGGAATGAATGGTAAATGACTTTTATCTACCCATAAACTTTAGGATTAAAACAGTAATCAAAATGTATATCATCACTGCTATGATTTCAAAAAATAGAAAACAAGTTTTTTTTGTTTATTCAAAACGTACCATACATCGATGATTGTTCTTACCTTCATAAATCAAATATACAGGTTGACAACTTGTATTGATATCTTGAAAAAAATCATCAGGCACGTTATCAAAACGTGAATGGAGAAATGTTTCAAACTCTTTCTATGTATGCGAAAAGGTGTATGAATAGGCAAGTTGCTCATCTTCTTGAGTTCAAGACCACAGGCTTGACATATAGCATTCAAACCTTCCATGGTAGTCTATAAGCAAAAGAGAATAACTATGACACTCTAGTCTCAACATTGTTACAACAAGATGAACATCGATATTGGATAAATCTGTAATCAAATTACAATCAGTCACGTTGATGTAACACGGATTTCCAAACTCGTATTGTCAGTGGCATCTAGTAATGAACATGAACACTGGATAGAATGTTAATCAAATCACAAATGGTCAATTTGTTTTAACATAAATTTGCAAATTTGTATTGTCAATGGCATCTAGCAGTCTACATGAACACTGGATAGAGCGTTAATCAAATCTCAAATGGCCAAGTCATGTTAACACGGATTTGCAAACTTGTATTGTCAGTTACATCTAGTATTCAACTTGGACACTGGATAGAGCATTAATCAAATCACAAATGGTCAAGTCGTTTTAACATGGATTCGCAAAATAGTATTGTCAATGGTATCAAGTTGACAACATGAACATTGGGTAAAGCATTAATCAAATTACAAACGATCAAGTTGTTTAAACACGGATTTTCAAACTCGTATTGTCAGTGGCATCTATTAATGATCATGAACACTGGATAGAGTGTTAATCAAATCACAAATGGTAAAGTTATTTTAACACAAATTTGCAAACTTGTATTGTAAATGACACCTAGTTTTCAACATCAACATTGGATAGAGCGTTAATCAAATCACAAATGGTCAAGTCATTTTAACACAGATTTGCAAACTTGTATTGTCAGTGGCATCTAGTGGTCAACATGGACACTGGATAGAGCGTTAATCAAATTACATATGGTCAAGTCATTTTAACACAGATTCGCAAAATAGTATTGTCAATGACATCTAGTAGTGAACTTTGGCACTTGATAGAGCGTTAATCAAATCCAAATGGTTAAGTCGTTTTAACACATAGTTGCAAAATATTATTGTCAATGACATCTAGTAGGGAACATTGGCACTTAACAGAGCGTTAGTTATGTCAGTGCCATCTAGTAGTGGACATTGACACTTGATAGAGCGTTAATCAAATCACAAATGGTCAAGTTGTTTAACACGGATTAGCAAAATAGTATTGTCAGTGCCATCTAGTAGTCAACATGGGCACTTGATAGAGCGTTAATCAAATCACAAATGGTCAAGTTGTTTCAACACGGATTCGCAAAATAGTATTGTCAGTGCCATCTAGTAGTGGACATTGACACTTGATAGAGCATTCATCACATCTCACCTACATGTTTAGTTATTAAAAGGGTATTCACCTTTAATATAAAACTGCTGTTGCCAATTGAATTAGGTATAACCAGTAAACCAACTATCTGTAAATAAATAAACCAATCAATCAATCAATCCATTTATTTCAATCCATCACTTACACATTGAGTTTAATCTATTAAATACTTACCTCTCAATTATTTTTCTTTTTCCAAGTAACGCCACTGCTTTTTCTCGATTAACTTGTGTATGATGATAGCACTGCAGCACTAATCACCTGGCATGTAACTAATGAGTGGCAGTGATAGGTATGACCTTGCTTTTATATTGTTCAATATTACCAGCTTGCAAAAAATTGTCTACGCATGATTGAGCGAAATAGAATAAATCACTGAACATTGAGATTCGCAAAACTTCAAGATTCAAAATTAATATAATAGTACATTATGCAACGAGCCTATAAGGGCTATCATTAAGACAAGAATATTTTTATAAAATGAGCGTATGCGAGTTTTATATAATTTCCATACGAGTGGCTTAATTACCATTATAGGCGAGTTGCATGCGACTGTTTATGTTCGACCACAATTGTATCTTTATTACATGTTTTACCATAAATATTCATAAATATCTCTTCAGTAACTAGAATTTTGTGATCGGGTGGTGCGCTAGGTAGCATATCTCCGTGTTCCAAGCTCTCTGGACGACCGACGCATGCGCTCTGTGTGCTTCAATGCCAGATGTACTGATCGTGAACCAGTATTCAGCAAAACTGTCACCGTAGTCGTTTGAAATCAACGCGCTGAGTAGAAATTAGATTTAGGTATATTAATGTACAGTTCTATTTCTTGTCTCATATTCACCAGTTTATTTACGCGAACATATGGACGGTGCACTTTCGGTAATTTATATAGACATGTTGGATTTTGAGAGCATGCGCGAAGGTATCCTTATCTAATTGGTCAAAGAAATGTTTCTTGAGCTGTGATTGGTGTGAGAAACTGTTTCATAATGAATAATAGTGTTATAATGACCATCATTATGATACATTTTTCAGACACATAATAGATAGGGTCGAACATAAACATTTTTAAATTACCAGACATTCATATTCTTTCCACATGTTAAACGGAAATGTCATACAAAATAAGTTTTCAGTTTACGCTTATCAGCAATACCTGCTTATTTCAAACAGGATCGCTGATATAGCAATACAACATCCTGCTTCAATATCACGGGGATCCCAGCTGAGTCTGGCATTGCTTCCACTTACTTGTGCAGGGCTCCCCTATGTTATCTCTCATGTCGACCTCACTCGGTCAACTCTTGTTCTCTTTACACTGCCAATAGTATTAGTGTATCCGAGGCCTAGAGAGTCTTTCACTTTCCAGCCTCAATCGCCCCTCGTCTGATCTTTGCTGATACCCTGCTAGGGGGTCAACTTTCTTTTTCTTTTCATATTATCTTTTGCCTTTTGCTCAAGCATCTCAAAGAGGCATGGTGTATGTAGTCCACTACTTTTAATGGACTTTGAATATGGTTACACCCCCAAAAGCTCTCGACTAGTGCGTTTAAAATTTGACAACCGCCTAAGAAATTCCTTTGAGGCTGATTCATAGCGTTGCTCGCTTTGCTATAATTTTATCCTCCAGGATCAGCTTTTCCCATGAACAAAGCAAGGGATTCCACCTCTACCGCCACTGAGGGCAGTGACCTGCAGCCTGAGAGTATGGGTCGGGGTTACAACGGGGGTGTGTGATCGCCACAACGCTCAAGAGGTCTCACCTGCAATGTGTACAGGAGCCTCATAAATGGATAGAAAGATAATAATAATAATAATGTTATTGGTTTTACGTCCCTTTTAACTACACTGGCTTTTAGAGACGCCGGGGTGCCGGAATATTGCCCCGAAGGGGATCTTTAACGTGCCAGTAAATCTACGGACACGGCTCCCTCTCATTTGCGCACCCTCAAATGCCAGCTGACTGCGCCAGGATACGAACCTGCAACCTTGGGCCAGCAAGCGAGAACGTTACCCCTGAGCCACGCAGCCAGCCTGGATAGAAAGAGTGGGAGGATTGAGCATTGAAGTGGGAAGGAGGCAGCTGTCGCCTTACGGTAGGTATCACCTCAGCATTTTGCCCAAAGACAAAGTGAGAAATCACAGAAAACCACACCAAGAATGGCTAAAGTGGAAATCAAACCCCCTCTACTCACTTGGGCCTGGGCCAAGCCTGAGTATGCCCCGTTCCAGTCCTCGTAAGTAGGGGGGCAGTAAGAGTTCTAACGCACCCCGTCAGCAGTTTTTGAATTTGGCGCACTCTAAATCCAAGATGGCGGCGAAAACGTCACAAGATGGCGGCCAAGATGACGGCTAACCAAAATGGCGGCTAATCAAATTGGCGTCTAACCAAAATGGCGGCCATGGCTTAACTAACCTAGCCTAACCTAACCTCACCTACGAGTTGCGATCGAAAAGTTCCAAAATGTTGACCCATAGCCTACATTCCCGGTGACGTCACAACCAGGGTTGATCAAAGAGTTCCAAAAATGTTGAACCTTAGCCTATTTTCCTGGTGACTTCGCAACGAGGTGTGATCAAAAATTCCAAAATGTTCACTCATAGCCTACTTTACTGGTGACGTCACATACTAACCCGCCATACATTCAGGGGCGAAGCCGATATCCCCCGAACGCATGGTCGGATTTTGACGAATGAGGTGTCGTTGAAATTGGGCCGACACCCCCTTTCCAAAATTCCAAAATGTCGACTCATAGCCTATTTTCCTGGCGACATCACCTGGCAAAGTCGATATCCCCCGAACGCATGGTCAGATTTTGACGAATGAGGTGTCGTTGAAATCGTGCTGACACCCCCTTTCCGAAATTCCACAATGTTGACTCATAGCCTACTTTCCAGGTGACTTCACATACTAACCTGGCAAAGTCGATATCCCCCGAACGCTTGGTCGGATTTTGACGAATATGGTGTCTTGGAAATCGGGCTGACACTCCCTTTCCTAAATTCCAAACTGTTAACCCTTAGTCTACTTTCCTGGGGACATAACATACTTAACCGCCATATATTCATGGGCAAAACCGATATCCCCCGAACGCATGGTCGGATTTTGACGAATGAGATGTCGTTGAACTCGGGTTGACACCCCCTTTCCAATGGCCAACCTATTTCCTCCCCCTTTCCAATGGACAGCATTGCTTTCCAATGCATTCATCGCTATTTGATACATTATGGATTGTACTGTAATGGTCGAAAAAACAATTGCAAGAATGATTGTAGACCCACAGAACATGGTATGGACCAAGACAATAGCCATGCTTGCATTAGTCGATATTTGAATGAACCATAAAACACAGAGGCTTATGCCATGGTTTGTAGCAGTCAATCGAACTCGAGATACTTTAAGCCAAAGCCTAGCGCGCTAACCAGTTAGCTATGGGATGTAAAACAGTGTCGGCTGCTAAATCCTATCGCACTTTCCTGGGTGAATGATTAAATGAATATCCGATGAAATGAAAAGGTAGTGGAAAGTGTTGCTCGACTGAGCGAAAAAAATTGCGAGAATGACCACCAAGTTACAGTTAACGTATAACCCAACACAAAAGCCTATATATAAGCCAACACAAAAGCCAATACATAAACCAATACATAAGCCAACACAAAGGCCAACACAAAAGCCAATACATAAGCTAACACATGGGGTTAGGTTAGGTTAAGATATGGTACATTAGGTTAGGTGAACTAAGAGGGACGTTATAGCCAGTCTTAAAGCAAGTCTAAACGTTCAAGCCAACACAAAAGCCAATATATAAACCAACGAAAAAGGCCAATACATAAGGCAATGCAAAAGCCAACACACAAAGCCAATACATAAGCCAATACCAAAACCCAACACATGGGGTTAGGTTAGGTTATGATATAATCCATTAGGTTAGGTGAACTAAGTGGGACGTTATAGCCAGTCTTAAAGCAAGTGTACACGTATAAGCCAATACTAAAGCCAATATATAAGCCAGCACAAAAGCCAATACATAAGTCAATACAAAAGCTAACACAAAAGCCAATACAATAGCCAATACATAAGCAAATACAAGAGCCAACACATGGGGTTGGGTTAGGTTTGGCAATGATATGTTACATTAGGTTAGGTGAACTAAGTGTGACGTTATAGCCAGCCTTAAAGCAAGTATAAATGTATAAGCCAACACAAAACCAATATATAAGCCATCAAAAGAGCTAATACATCAGCCAATACAAAAGACAACACAACAGCCAATACAATAGCCAATACATAAGCCAATACAAAAGCCAACACATGGGGTTAGGTTAGGTGAGCTATGTGTGATGCCATAGCCAGTCTTAAAGCCTGTCTAAACTTGTAGGACATGTCACGTGACAAGGTTATGTTAGGTTATGTTATGTTAGGTGAGTTGAGCTATGACGTCATAGACGGATGGGGTAGGATGCTGAGAAATGATGAAAATGTTATGGTTTAACTTTTGCATTCAGTTTTGCACCCACTTTTTCACCCAATTTTAAACCCACGTTTGCACACACTTTGGACCTACCTTTGCACCCACTATTGCACCCATTTTTGCACCCACTTTTGATCCTACTTTTGCACCCGCTTTTGCTCCCACGTTTGCACCCTCTTTTGCACCCACTTTTACACCCACGTTAGCACCTACCTTTGCACCCACTTTTGCATCTACCGTTGCACCTACTTTTTCACCCACTTTTACATTCATTTTTGCACCCACTTTAAACTATTATTAAGTCACTTTATCACCAAAACCTTTGTAGTGTGAACAGGTCAGTTGATAGTATAAAACTTACTACAACCAACAAAGGTAGGCAACGTGTACTCTATCAAGGCTACTCTTATAACTATAATCGTCTGAATGTGAATTGAATAATATTCTGGCCATGCTCAAAAGAGAGGTCAACAAAATGTCGAGGGTATCTAAAAGTAAAAATGCAAAGGTTTTAAGTGTGAGTGTTCATCAATGTAGTGCTTCAAACAAACCGTAGTTGCTGTTTACATGTATTTGATTGAGCAAGAACCATAGTTAGAATGAATACCCTTACTCTTAGAACATGATTAAAGTTGTATTTCATTTGCAAAGTGCTAACCAATGTCTATGTTATACTAGCTATGGAATTATTCATAAAGTCATTGAATATAAACCCTTGAAAAAAATATACCTACCTTGTTACTCCTTCTGTGGTCCCAGCACTCAGCTTGTTGATTGTTTTAGAGGTGAGAGAGACATGCAGGTGTGAAATAATGCTATAGCTTATCATAACAGTTATGCATTATTAAGACGTGTTGGTAATTATTAGTGGAATAAATTGTAAATGACTTTTATCTACCTGTAACCTTTAGGATTAAAACAACCATCAAAATGTATATCATCACTGCTATGATTTCAGAAAAATATAAAACAAGCATTTGTGTTATTGTTTTTGTTTATTATAAAAACCATGACACAATAACGTCACCTTTGTCAATAACGTTCAGACCAGTATAGGTTTGATCTTTTCCCTCTGTTGAGGATGTTGTTGCTTTTTTCATCATTACACACGTGGAATGAAGAAACAAAGTCTTTGTTCAAAGTTTTATGACCGTGGTAGAGTTTTACAAGCCGACAGGTTTGACACTGTTGTACTGATGGCATTTTGTTAATGGTCACTTCCTTATGATGCTCGTAGTTATTACATGGTCGCAATTCGCTTAACACAGGGTCTTGAGTCCACGATGTTGGCACATGTTCCCATATTTCCTTAACTGCCTTTGCAGCCACATAAAAATGAATGATTTAGGTAAAGCATTTAATTCTTCTTTTGTAAAATTGGTTCATTTATTTTTACATATAAAAAATGTCCCAATCGCATGCTCAATAGCATTATTGTCCAATTCCAAAATTGACGACACAGACATGATGCTCTCTAGACAGTGTATCACTCACTGCCACACCAATTATCTGTAAATCAATTGATTAATGAATACATTTCAATTCATGACTTACACCTCTATCAACATTACCAAAAAAAACAGTTAAAAAGTTTATCATATTAAAAATAGAGCATTCATCAAATCCCAATTACAGGTTTAACATTACTGAATGGTCATGTAGTTTTTAACATGAATTAGAAAACTCGTATCGTCTGTGATAACTAGTAGTGAACATGGACACTGGATGATGCATTAATCGAATCTCGTCTATAATTTTAACATCACAAACGGTCAAGTTGATGTTTTAACATGGATTTGCAAAACAGTATTGTCAATGACATCTAGTAGTGAACATGGAAACTGGGAACATTGGATAAAGCGTTAATCAATTCATAAATGGTCGAGTCGTTTTAACACGAATTCTCAAAATAGTATTCCCTGCAACATCTAGTAGTGAACATTGACACTTGATAGAGTGTTAATCAAATCATAAATGATCAAGTCGTTTAACACGGATTCACATAATAGTTTTGTCAGTGACATCTAGTAGTGAACATTGACACTTGATAGAGTGTTAATCATAATCACAAATGGTCAAGACGTTTTAGCACGGATTCACAAAATAGTATTGTCAGCGACATCTAGTAGTGAATATTGGCATTTGATAGGTCGTTAATCAAAATCACAAATGGTCAAGTCGTTTTAACACGGATTCGCACACTCGTATTGTCAGCGACATCTAGTAGTGAACATTGACACTTGATAGAGTGTTAATCAAATCCTAAATGGTCAAGTCGTTTAACACGGATTCACAAAATAGTTTTGTCAGCGAAATCTAGTAGTTAACATTGACACTAGATAGAGTGTTAATCAAAATCACAAATGGTCAAGTCTTTTTAACACGTTTCACAAAATAGTATTGTCAGCGATATCTAGTAGTGAATATTGGCATTTGATAGAGCGTTAATCAAAATCACAAATGGTCAAGACGTTTTAACACGGATTCACAAAATAGTATTGTCAGCGACATCTAGTAGTGAATATTGGCATTTGATAGAGCGTTAATCAAAATCACAAATGGTCAAGTCGTTTTAACACGGATTCGCACACTCGTATTGTCAGCGACATCTAGTAGTGAACATTGACACTTGATAGAGTGTTAATCAAATCCTAAATGGTCAAGTCGTTTAACACGGATTCACAAAATAGTTTTGTCAGCGACATCTAGTAGTGAATATTGGCATTTGATAGAGCGTTAATCAGAATCACAAATGGTCAAATCGTTTTAACACGGATTTGCAAAATAGTATTGTCTGCGACATCTAGTAGTGAACATTGACACATGATAGAATGTTACTCAAATCATAAATGGTCAAGTCGTTTTAAGACGGATTCACAAGTAGTATTGTCAGCGACATCTAGTAGTGAACATGAATATTGGATAGAGCGTTAATCAAATCGAAAATGGTCAAGTCGTTTTAACATGGATTCTCAAAATAGTACTGTCAGCGACATCTAGTAGTGAACATTGACACTTGATAGAGTGTTAATCAAATCATAAATGGTCAAGTCGTTTAACACGGATTCACAAAATAGTTTTGTTCAGCGACATCTAGTAGTGAACATTGACACTTGATAGAGTGTTCATCAAAATCACAAATGGTCAAGTCGTTTTAACATGGATTCTCAAAATAGTACTGTCAGCGACATCTAGTAGTGAACATTGACACTTGATAGAGTGTTAATCAAATTATGAATGGTCAAGTCGTTTAACACCGATTCACAAAATAAATTGTCAGCGACGTCTAGTGTTGAACAGTGGCACTTGATAGTACGTTATTCAAAATCACAAATGGTCAAGTCATTTTAACACTAATTCACAAAATAGTATTGTCAGCGACATCTAATAGTGAACATGAACATTGGATAGAGCGTTCATCAAATCTCATCTACATGTTTAATTATTAAAAAGGTACTCACCTTTAATTTAAAACTCCTGTTGCCAATTGAATTAGGTATAACCAGTAAACCAATTATCTGTAAATAAATAAACCAATCAATCAATCAATCAATCAATCAATCCATTCATTTCAATCCATCACTTACACATTGAGTTTAATCTATTAAATACATACCTCTCAAATATTTTTTCTTTTTTTCCAAGTAACGCCACTGCTTTTTCTCGATTATCTTGTATATAAATGATAGCACTGCAGCACTAATCACCTGGCATGTAACTAATGAATGGCAATGATAGGTGTGACTTGGCTTTTATATTGTTCAATATTGCCAGCTTGCAAGAAATTGTCTACGCATGATTGAGCGAAATAGAATAAATCACTCTACATTGAGATTCGCAATATATCAAGATTCAAATTACTGCAAACATTTTACATTACCTGACATTCATATTCTTTTCACATGGCAAACGGAAATGACAAACACAATAAGTTCTCAATTTACACTTATCAGCTACACTTGCTTATTTCAAACAGGATCGCTGATATGGCAAGACAGCATCCTGCTTTAAGATTCTCGCTGTCGGTGGCTATGTAATGAAACAAATACTATGTCATCTAGTTAGACTTTATAAAATCATGGGCTTACATCTAGTGAAATGTGTGTTGACAACCACGGGGACCCCAGCTGAGTCCAGCATTGCTTCCACATACTTGGGCAGGGCCCCTCTCTGTTTTTATTTCATGTCGATCTCACTCGGTCAACTCTTGTTCTCTTCACTCCCCCAATAGTATTAGTGTATCAGAGGCCTAGGGAGTCTTTCACTTTCCAACCTTAATCGCCCGTTGTCTGATCTTTGCAGATATCCTCCTTTTGCAAGGGGGTTAACCTTCTTTTTCTTTTTCATGTTATCTCCGGCCTTTTGCTCAAGTCTCTCAAAGAGGTAGGGTGTATGAAGGCCCACTACTTTTAATGAACTCTGAATATGGTTACACCCTCAAAAGCGCTTGAATAGTGAGTTTAAAAGTTGACAACCCACTAAGAAATTCCTTTAGGGTGGATTCTTAGCTTTGCTCGCTTGGCTATCATTTTATCATCCAGGTTCAGCTTTTCCCATGAACTAAGCGAGGGATCCCACCTGTATCGCCACTAAGGGCAGTGTCCTCGAGCTTGAGACTCTGAGTCAGTGATACAATTGGGTTGCGCAACCACCACAACATCCATGCCGTCTCGCATGCAAAGCATACAGGAGTCTCATTAAGGAATAGAAAGAGTGAGAGAGTGTGACAAGGAATTGAAAAAAGAGACTGCCATGGCCTTACGGTAATTGGGAAACCACTGACAACCGCTTCAAGGATGACTGAGGGGGGATTGAACCCCCCCCCCCACCTACTCATTTGAGCCTGGGGTGAGGTTGAGTAAATCCCATTCCTGTCCTCGTATAACTTTTTAAAATTTCATGACAGAGCCATATAGTAATACATACACTCCAGTTGTTTTCGATCTAACAGACAACGTGTTTAGAGAGAAAGCGCAATTCAACACCGATATCATGCAACAGTTGCAGTTTTCGTTATCACAAGGTTACATGCCATGCATGCTAATGTTGCCTAGCAAGCAGTAGTGTTTCAAGTTTTATCTTAAACACAACTCCAATCAAGAACTTTAATATCTTGGAATTCATTCTAGTAGCACAGAGACTGAATGTATGACACTCGCGTTTTGATAGCTTAGGAGAAAGCACGTTAGCCTCTCACTGCTGGGTCCATAATTCGAATCCCAGTCACTCCATGTAAGATTTGTGCTGGACAATGCAGAGACAGACATTTTTTTTCTCTAGCTCTTCCAGATTTTACTACCAAGAATGTCATTCTAGCATTTTATTTCATGGGTCATCCATTTAACCATTAACCCCAGGGGAGTGTGACAGGCTTCAGCAGTCAGCACCTTTTCATATCCTCGCTGTTAAATTAGGATTTTATTCATTCATTCCATACCCTAACCCGGTTGGCCAAGCAACACTTTACCCTACCATTTCATTTCATTTGTTATTCATTTAGTCATTGTTTCAAGAGAGTGCGACATGTTTTAGCAGCCTGCACCGTTTCAAATCCTCACCGCTAAAAGTGAGGGGTTTATTCATTCCATTCCCTGATTGCTGAGTTGAACAACACCTTCCACTGTCATTTAATTTCATATGTCATTCATTTAATCATTTTCCCAGGAAAGTGCGACAGGCTTTAGCAGCCAACACTGTTTCAAATCCTCATTTTAGCTACATGGTTAGCGCGCTAGGCTTTGGCCCAAAGTGCCCCGGGTTCGATTCCCGGCCGAGTCATCAGGGATTTTAATCTCCTGGGGTTAATTCAAGAGGCTCGGGGACTGGGTGTATGTGCCGTCTTCATCATTACTTTATCCTCATTACGACGCGCCGGTCACCCACGGGCGTCAACTAGAAATACCAGCACTCGGCCTCTCCAGAGGGCACACGATCGTTTCATACCGCTAAATAAAGGATTCATTCATTCCATTCACTAACCCGCTCGGTCAACTGAAAGCATGCTGTGATTTTTTCATTTTTCAATCATGTCTTTACCAACCACGAGTTGAACCATCACATACAGCTCTACAGTCCATGATTTGCAAGCCGTGGCCGACCATCGGTTTTGTTCATTCATAGCTTACAGGTTAGCATGCTAGGCTTTGACTTGAGGTATCTCGGGTTCAATTGCCTGCCTGCTACAAACCATTGCATAAGCCTATGCGATTCATGGTTCATTCAAATATCGACTAATGCATTGGCAAGCTTGGCTATCATGGGTCGCCACATCGGAGAAAACGAATCGCCGTATTACGATCCGTCCTCCCATCGAACATAGGATAACGAATCGTCGTATTACGACCCGTCGTTCCATCGAAATAGCCATGGATAAAAAATAACTCATCCATAAATCATTATTCAAAAAGCTCCCCCTCTTACAAAATCCCCAAGTGCGCATGCGTAAAAACAAAAACAAAAATGTTAAATCTTAGTTGCATATAGGACTATACATGTTTTTCATGTGAAACATCGTTTAATTTCCTATTATCGTTCAAACTCTCACATGTCCCACTTCGAAAGCAAGATTTTCAAAAAAATTATGATTTCACCCCTTGTAGGGGTAGGTTTTATTTTGGGGTGGATATAGGCTATTCATTGGAAAAGGGTGCCGGCCCGAGTTCAACGACACCTCATTCCTCAAAATTCGACCATGCGTTCGGGAGATATCGGCTTTGCTCATGAATGTATGTGACGTCACCAGGAAAGTAGGCTATTGGTCAACATTTTGGAATTTTGGAAAGGGGGTGTCAGCCCGATTTCAACGACACCTCATTCGTCAAAATCCGACCTTGCGTTCGGAACAATCGGCTTTGCCCCTGAATGTAAGGCGGGTTAGAAAGTTACGTCACCAGGAAAGTAGGCTATGGGTCAACATTTTGGAGTTTTGGAAAGGGGGTGTCCCCCCGATTTCTACGACACCTCATTCGTCAAAATGCGACCATGCGTTCGGGGGATATTGGCTTTGCCCCTGAATGTATGGCGGGTTAGTATCTGACATCACCAGGAAAGTAAGCTATGGGTCACCATTTTGGAATTTTGGAAAGGGGGTGGTAGCCCGATGTCAACTACACCTTATTCATCAAAATCCGACCATGAGTTCGGGGGATATCGGCATTGCCCCTGAATGTACGGCGGGTAAGTATGTGACGTCACCAGGAACGTAGGCTATGGGTCAACATTTTGAAATTTTGGAAAGGGGGTGTCAGCCCGAGTTCAACAAGACCTCATTCGTCAAAATCCGACCATACATTCGGGAGATATCGACTTTGTTCCTGAATCTATGGCGGGTTAGTTTGTGACGTCACCAGGAATGTAGGCAAAGGGTCATCATTTCGGATTTTTGAAAGGGGGTGTCAGCCCGATTTCAACGACACCTCATTCGTCAAAATCCGACCATGCGTTCGGGGGCTATAGGCAATGCCCCTGAATGTATGGCGGTTTAGTATGTGACGTCACCAGGAAAGTAGGCTATGAGTCAACATTTTGGAATTTTTGATCACACCTCGTTGCGAAGTCACCAGGAAAGTAGGCTATGGGTCAATATTCTTGGAACTCTTTGATCACCCCTCGTTGTGACGTCACCGGGAAAGTAGGCTATCGGTCAACATTTTGGAACTGTTCGATCCCACCTCGTAGGTGAGGTTAGGGTAGGCTAGATTAGTTAAGCCATGGCCGCCATTTTGGTTAGCCGCCATCTTGTCCGCCATCTTGTGACGCATCGCCGCCATATTGGATTTAAAGCGCGCCAAATTCAAAAACTGCTGACGGGGTGCGTTAGAAATTTTACTGCCCCCCTACTCTCGTGCCACTTTTCTAATTTCTTGACAGAGCCAGGAATCAAACCCAGAACCTCCGGGGGCGGCAGCTAATCATGCTAACCATACAGCGATTCACACTGTATCCTTGCATGCAATCTAACAGGCAGCATGTTTAGAGAAGGTGTAATTTAACACAGGCATCATGCTAGAGTTGCTGTTTTCATTATCACAAAGGTTACACTCCATGCGTGCCACTGTTGACAAAATTGCATCATGTTTCAACATATCTGCTACTAGCTAGCCAGCAATAATATTCCAAGATTAATCTTAAACCCAACCTCAACCTGGAGTTTTAATCTCTTGGAATTCATTCATGTGGCTCAGAGACTGGGTGTTTGTCACTCGCATTTTAGAGCCTCTATGGCTTAGACGAAAGCATGCTAGCCTTTCAATACTGAGTCCATAGTACAAATCCCAGTCACTCCATGCGCGATTTGTGCTGGACAAAGCAATTAATATATCCCCAAGCATGGTCATTGTGTTCAGTCACTGCTATCGTTCATTAATAGCTAACAGGTTAGTGTGCTAGCCTTTGACCTAAATTATCTCAGGTTCAGTCCCCTGTTATACAAACCATGACATAAGCCTGTTAATCATTACCCCAGAGGAGTGCGACAGGCTTCAGCCACTGACACCGTTTCATATCCTTGTTGCTAAGTGAGAACTTTATTCATTCCATTTCCTGACCAGGTCTGTCGCAATCGATTCACAATATCAAAAATTGAAAAACAAATCACTATTCCATCGAACATCTGAAAACGCATCATCGTGCGTGTGTTTCAACAAGGCTATCACTGGCCACAGTGGCTGTACTCAATAGAACAATCGATATTTCGACCTACAAACTGTCATAAACCCACCCGTCGAAATAGCAATTAGGCCTACTATATTGGAATTCCACCACCATGGCTAGCGATCGCCTTGTTGAAACACATGCCCAGCGGCATTGCCTCTCTCACAACCACTCTTCATGAACATTTTTAAGAGCTAAGATTTTTTTTTCAAAAAAGTGTTCTTGGCCCTTTGTCAAAATTTCAAAAATACATTCAACAAGGGGGCGTTAGCCCGTGTTCTATGACCCATCGTACACGTCTCTAGCGTTATTGATTTGCAAGATATAGCAAAAAGTCTAAAATCATGGTTTTACTCCCTGAAAATTCTGTTTCCCTAATTCTAAAACCCTGAACCTATTAGAAAAATAAACAGGGCTTCGAGACAAGCGATTTGACACGTCACACGTACAAATCCGAACAAACGTTCGGGAGATATCGACAAACTTTGTAGTCGTTGTGACGACACCCGGAAATTAGGCTATGAGGCAACATTTTTTTTTTTTATCACACCTCGTTGTGACGTCACCAGGAAAGTAGGCTATTGCGCAATATATTGGAACTTTTTGATCACACCTCGATGTGCCGTCACCAGGAAAGTAGGCTATGGGACAACATTTTTGGAACTTTTTGATCACACCTCGTTATGACGTCACCGGGAAAGTAGGCTATGGGGCAACATTTTGGAAATTTTTGATCACACCTCGTTGTGACGTCACCAGGAAAGTAGGCTATGAGGCAACATTTTGGAAATTTTTGTTTACACCTCGTCGTGACGTCACCAGGAAAGTAGGTTATGAGTGACGTCACCGCCGCCATCTTGTAACGTCACCGTCGCCATCTTGTAACAACAACATATTACGTAATATTCCCCCCTCCCCTCCTCCCCCCCCCCCCTCGCCCCACCCCTGTGACGTCCCCAGGAAAGTAGGCTACTCGTTAGAACCCGTCACTCCCCCCTACTGTTAGGCGAAATTAATATGTAAATGCCTAGTTCACCTACCGACTGAACCAGTCATCAGATCCCTAATAAACTCGAGACTCACGTAGGCTACCATCTTATTGCCTAACGGCTGTCGGATACCAAAGTTACAACAATTTTATCTAATTAGTTTAAGTATGGAAGCGGGACCTAATTCTCAAGTAGAGCCTACTGTATAATAAACCTTAAAATACGTATCATTACATCAATTCTTACCAAATTTGGCATCTTTTAAACTACATAGCCTATAACGCTTATAAGCTGCCTTAATTAGGCCCTACAAAGTAATTATATTGAATATTACGTGCATCCGCCATCTTGAATGAATTCAATAAAAAAATCCGCTCCTTAAAGCAACAGGAGGCTTGGAACTCCGCGAACTGAGCGGGTGTTGGATTTGTCTGATAAGCTAACCTGAGTTTCTGAGGTGATTGCATTATTAGTAATAGCTGTATATTTAAGGACAAGTTATAGGGTAGGAGCCCCGGGATTTGAGCAAGTTAGCTCACCGCCATTTGCCGTGAGGGAGACCACTGGCAGCTAAGGGTACCGGGATTTGAGCCTTCAATATGCGGACTTGCAGCTCCTCCGTGAAGTCGCAAATGTGGGATTTTTAAAACTATCAGGTATGACTGAATATATTTCCAAGTTCGTGGAATCAATCCAAGCTAAAACGTATTCGAGAAACCAAAATATATCATACGAATATTACATAAGTAATTATTTGGCCTTTTTGTGGAGTTAAATCTTGGCGCATTTTCCGTATCTGTGGGCGAGCTGGTAACCGCAAGTGATATAGCCTAGGGTATTAACTGTGAATGGACAAACAAACTAACTAACCAACTAACTAAATAAACAACTTACTGCCTAAGTATACATACAAACTAATATATTTAATGTGTCGCTCGTCATGCCTTCCTACTTCGTCCGAGTTTAGCGTGGTATGAAGCTGGGTGAAGCAGCAGGGAAGCAGGAGTGCAGCGGAGGTAGTCTAAAATGGCAAAATGCAGGCCTTGAGAGTAATTCATCCGTACGTCACGTCATCGACGTTGATAACCGGGGATTTTTTTTACATATTCCCTATCTTTAAATTAACAGCCATCCAGGAAAAAGAAATTCAAATTAAAGCCCTCCCAAAATTTGTAACTTGAGGCTAGGATATGAAAGAAGGTGGCCGTGACCTTTAATTTGGTAACCATCACAGCATTTGCCTAGAAAAAAAAAGTGGGTATCAAACCCAGGCCGTTAATACGTAACCCGAGACCACATAATAATAATAATAATAATAATAATAATAAATAGCCTTACAAATCCCATAAGGGCTATGGCCTCCTGCTTTGCAGGGAATTGCTCAGTTTTATCTCATCAGGTGAGCAAGTCCTGAGGAGCATTCGGGGTTATTCTTTCTGATTGGGCCTCCTGTATAGATGTGCAGCTGATTAAAGATTAAGTAAATTATATTACGCTGGCATAACATTCGCTACAACAATCTTCATTTCTGAGTCTGGCGATATCAAGGCCTCAAATATTCATCAGTATTACGGAAATCATAATAGCCACCAACCAATATCTGGGAGCTTCCCATTACCACTAAGCACAAAGCTTACCCTGTCTAAGCACTTGAACAATGACAGAAACTGCCAAGTCTTCACTCTTCAGTAAAATCTACGTATATTGAACCGTTTCAAATAGAAGATCTTTTTAAAATGCAATACAACACCTTACCGGTGGAGTTTTAACATCTAGTTTGGATGCAGATACATATACACGTTCTTTAACATCCCACAAAACATCCACTATGTTGTGCACATGTGGTCCCAGAACGAATTAACAAGTGTTTTGCAAGATAGTCGAAGCATTTGAATTCCTTGTAAAAGGTGATGCAGTAAGGCTATTTATTCCTAGTGAACACGATGATGTTTCCTCAAATTAGAGAGCGAGTTGAATCGCTTTGGGCGCATCAAACAGACAATGCGGCCTCTTCCCTGAGTGAACGACAAAATGTTCCATTAGCTCTGTCCACCGTGCAAATGACTTCTCACATGTGTATTACTTCACTCCAGTATGAAAAAAAGTGTGCTTCTTGAAGTCACCGCTCTGTGAGAAGCCAGAGATATATACCGCTTTGCTGCATGTCCACTGAACGGTGTCTTTCTAGTTGATGCATTGTTTTATTGGTCACTGCATGCGAGTCTCCCAAGGTCTTTCCACTCCTGCCTCATCTTCGCTGTTCTTGTCCATTGTTTTCCTCCCCATTTTACGAACCAGTCTGCCCATCTGATTCTTTGTCTCCCAACGTTTCGCCTTCCTGTTCTTGGGTCCCACATCGTCATTTTGTACATCCATCGGTTAGGATCTAATCTTGCTACATGTCCACCCCATCTCCATTTGAGTTGGTCTGCTGATGTCATAGAGTCTTTCATGCCGGTTCTCCTTCTTAAATCTTCGTTCCGTATTCTATCTCTCAATGAGACATGAAGGATCTTCCTTTCCATTTTCCGTTGACATCTCTGGATCATTTGTCTCTGTTTCGATGTTAATGCCCAAGTTTGGCAACCATATAGTAACACCGGTATCACGCATTTTTCCAGAACTTCAGCCTTTAAAGTGAGTTTTTGGGTCTTGTCAGCCAGTATAAACATTAGGGACCAAAAGTTCTTCCATGCTTGTCCTATTCTTCGTTTGATCTCTTTCTCTGAACGACTTGAAAATGACATGTTCTGACCGAGATATACATATTCTTCAATATATTCCAGTGTTTCTCCGTTCACATTAATTGGGGCTTCTAACGCATTGGTAATCAGCTTCGTTTTCTTCGGGTTCATTGTAAGGCCCACTTCTTTACTTGTTTGTCTAATTCGTTTATCATTTGTTCCAGCTCTTTCGCTGATTCAGCCACCAAAACAATGTCGTCTGCGATTCGTAAATGGGTTAGTCTTGTCCCATCGATTCTGATGCCATATTTTTCTTTCCAGTCTTGTTTTCTAAACTGATTTTCCAGCAAACAGGTGAATAATTTTGGTGAGAGTGGGTCTCCCTGTTTTACTCCCCTTTCTATCATGATGTTACATCCTTCTCTTTCTGTCTTTATTCTGGCTTGGTTACCGTCGTAGCGTTTGCCTAGGAGTCTAACGAATTTGTTTGGGATGCCTTGTTTTTCCAGTGCTTCTAAGACGCTTTCCTGATCTACGGAGTCAAATGCTTTGTTGTAATCCACAAATGCTATATACACCTCTAGATTTAATTCCTGAACTTTCTCGATGAGTTGATTTATTGTTTACAAGAGGTCTGATGTACTGAAACCCTTTCTGAATCCTGCTTGCTCTATCGGTTGCTGTTCGTCCAGTGCCTTTAATCATTCTATTGGTTAGGATCTTCATAAATTGCGTGTAGAGGTTTACAATTAGGTTGATCGGTCTGTAGTTGTTTATGTCTTCCTTGGCTCCCTTTTTGTGTAGAAGTATGATAATGCTTTGTTTCTACTGCAATGGTATGTCTTCTGATGTGAGTATGGTATTAAATAATGTTGTGATGACTGGGATTAGGTCTTCTTCATCCCATTTTAGAAATTCATTGTAAATTCTATCATAATCCTGGGCATTTTTCGATTTTCGTTTGTCGAATGGCTGCTCTTACTTCACTGGGTAGTATTGGAGGTGTTTCTTCCTCTAGATTTCTTCTGATGTATTCTGGTCCTGATGCAAGTTGGATCTTTGAAAGTTACTTGAGTATAGTGTTCTATAGAATTCTGTCGCTTTCATTATCTCTTCTCTTGAGGCATGTATTTTTTCGTTGTTGTCTTTTACTCCCAGTATCCAATGTTTGCCTGGAGTTAATTCTTTTCTAATCTTCTTTATTGATTTTGTGGTATCCATGATTTCTTTGACCACTTTAGTGTTGTGTTCTCTGATGTCTCTTCGGATTTGCCTTTTTGATTGTTCATTGACTTCCGCATATTCCAGCTTTTTGTGTTCGTTTTCTATGGCTTGTGATTTTAGACGTTCTCTTTCTTCGATCAAACATTTGGTGTTATCCTTTAGTTTTATTCTATTTTTCATACTGTTTCCAGGTGTTGACGATTGTTTGGCTGCGCGGGATATGCAATTTACGAGCTCTGTATAGTGTTGTTGGACTTTTTGCTCCGTTTGTTGGTTGAAGTCTCGTAGGTTTTGTTGTAGTGCTTTTACATACTCCGCCCTGTCTATGCATCCTGGATGTGTAGTTTTGTTGTTAAAGTAGTGTCTCCTTTTCTTCTTTATTCTCACTTTCAATCGTACCATTCTGTGATCTGTGTCAAACTTCAGACCATTTATCACTTGTATGTTTTTCACCTCTGTTAGTCTATTGGTTAGGATGAAGTCTATTTCATTTTTGATTTTCCCATTCGGAGATTTCCATGTCCATTTGCTTTCTGGGTTTTTCTTGTAAAATGTGTTCACAATTTTAAGTCTTTGTCCCAGTGCAAACTGTATTAGTCTTTCTCCCCCTTCGTTCCTTGATCCGTATCCGCGTGGGCCCGTAGTTTCTTCTTCTTCCTATTCCTTCTTCCTACCTTGCTGTTGAAGAATCCAATTATGAATGTTGTGTGTGCTTCGTACTCGGCTAATGTGTCTTAGAGGAGCATATATAAGTCTTCAATTTCTTCTTCCGTACTTGCTTCTGTGGGAGCATAAACTTGAATTATTTGAATGTGTTGTCATTTAATTTTAGGGATAATACTATGATTCCTTCTGAGATTCCCTTTATTTCTTTTATATTGTGTTTTAAATGTCTTTTTTTTTTATCAAAAAACCTACCCCTTTTTGACTTTTGTTTCCCCTATGAAGCTAAAGACATCCCCATTTGTTTTCACTATTATGTCTTCGCCGTATTGCCTCACCTCACTGAGGCCTAATATATTGTACCTTACGTTTTCGAGTGCGTTTTCGAGTTCTATTTCTTTATCTTGGATTCTTAAGCTTCTAACGTTTAGTGTACCTAGTATGAGTTCTTCTTCGTTGTGTGAAGGTTGTTTCATCGTTGTGTTTGGTTGATTTCTTCTTCACCGTTTTTTTGAGGTTAAGTCTTTCCAGTGTACCCATTGGTCATTTAACAGTATTTTCTGGTATCCAAATCTTACAATGCTATTACCCTTTTCCCTTTCTTCCCTGGCTTTCTGTCTGAGTGATGCTCGGATTTCTCTTTATTTTATTGTGAGATCATAATCTATGAATATGTCTTGTCCTCTCAGATTGTGTTTGTTTCGGACTATTTTTAGTTTGTCTGCAAAATTTGTGAAACTGACTTTCACTATACCTCTATTGTTTCTGTCTTGACCGATGTAGGTTGATTTTTCTGCCGTCACTTCTTTTACTATCGTGTCCAATATCTTCTAGATTTTGTTCTTTGGTTCGTCTTTGTTACTTTCATCATTAGTGAATTCTTTACTTTTTACCACTATGTTGTTCCTCCTTTCTCTTTTCGCCTGTTGTTCTTTTTGTTCTTCTAGGTCACGTATTCTTTTGGATAATGTTTCTATCTTTTCTTGTATTGTGTTGTCTATGTTAGTGATTTTTTGTTCTAATGAATCATTTTTTCTTTCGCTGTATTCATTTCTTTTTTTAATTTCCTTTCTCATGGACTGAATTTCCTCTCTTGTTTCTTGTTTAAACTCTTCAGTTTGCTTTTTCAAATCTTTAAGTTCTGATAGTATTTCAGAAAACATACCTTTAATGTCGTCTCTTTGGGGTTTTACATTGTCTGTGTGTTCTTCTTCTCCCGAGCTGTCTGAGGTTGATATTTTGTTTTTTCTCTGTTTTTGCTTTACGTTTTTAGTTGAAGGCTGTGTTTTGGATGGCATGTTGTTATATTTGCTAGTTACGTACTGTGATATATTTTAATCCTCTTTTTGGCGCTGTAGTGTATTAATCTGCTTTTGCTTCATTCACTTCGTTTTTGCAATATAGTTCCTCTCACACTCATTCGCTTCTATTTTGGTGCTAAAATATGTCTATGTATATTGTTAAAAGTCTTCACAGGTTGCTGGTTTTCTTGTGTAAGACGATACTATGCCTGTGATTTGTGCTGTAAAACGTTCGTTATGCGACGAATGTCCTCCTTCGTTGTTGACAGGCCAGTGTCTTGTAAACGGTATGTCTCTTCGTCCATACAGAGTTTCTTCTGGTCACATGTTATTTTTGTGGTAAGGCATTCAGACGGTTCTTTGTTGCTGTATGCGATTAGTGTTTTTGTGAGCTTTGTGATAATAACCTCACTAATCTCTTTCTGTTGTGCGATGTGATTAATTTCAGAAATTTACCTCCAATTTGGGTGATTCCTTGTTTCCTTTCATTGTGTACGTCTTCCTCGGGTACTTTTTTCACTGTTAAGCTGTGCTGATATCGTTTTACCTTGTAACGGATCCAAAAAGTGTGGAGCTCGGAAATGGCGCGTGTTTACTTGACAACCTCTGTCTGATAACCGAGAACACATAAGGCTGCAATTATTATAATGTGTTTGCAATGTCCTGTAGCCTATTGCCCAGGCTAATTTCGAACTTATTAGCCTTATTTTTGGAAACTTTTAACAGGAACTAATCGATGCTTTTCAGGAATGTTCTCCAAAACTCTCTCATTACCTTGACATTGACTTTTTGAAAAAAAGACTAACTGTCTTCTGGAATGTTCATGGTTCTTCATGTCTCACTGAGAGATAGAATACGGAACGAAGATATGAGAAGGAGAACTGGCATGAAAGGCGCTATGACATTAGCAGACCAGCTTAAATGGAAATGGGGTGGACATGTAGCGAGATTAGATCCCAACCGATGGACGTACGAAATCACGATGTGGGACCCAAGAACGGGAAGACGAAACGTTGGGAGACAAAGAATCAGATGGGCAGACATGTTCGTAAAATGGGGAGGAAAACAATGGACAAGAACAGCAAAGATGAGGCAGGAGAGGAAAGACCTAGGGAAATTCACACGCAGTGACCAAAAAAAACAATGCATCAATTTGAAAGACACTGTTCGGTGCACATGCAGGAAAAACGGTGCAAAAAGGCTTCTGACAGAGCAGTGACCTCAAGAAGCACAGCCTTGTTCATACTGGAGTGAAGGAATACACTTGTAGCACCTGTGGGAAGTCATTTGCCCTGCGAACAGAGCTCGTGGAACGATATCACCAGACTCAATGAACGAATATGTTTCTGTATAACAGATAGTTGAAGCGAGTGTTATACCAGCGCAATATAATTTACTTAATTTTTAATCAGCTACACATCTATATAGTAGGCCCAATGAGAAAGAATGACCCAAAATCCTCCTCAGGACTTGCTCACCTGATGAGTTAAAACTGAGCAATTCCCTGCAAATTTCAGGGGGCCATAGCCCTTATGCGATTTGCAAGGCTATTTATTATTATATATTATTTTTAAAATGCATAATTTTAACAGCACATTCATGAACTCTTCCATGTGGCAAATTTAAACTGAAGTAAAATTTGGAAACGGAATGCTAGTATATAACACATAGGCTATAAGAGGGACATCTAAACACTAAGCCTTATATGTTGAAAGGTTCCGAAAAGATAGGGAAATTGTAGGCTACCTAGAACAACATTTTAGTGACAAATTTCAAGCAGGATTTTTCCTGTTGTATGAACTTGCCGGTAGCACAGTATTCCTCTTCTTCCCTTTGACGCACTTGCATCCATTTCGATGTTCTTCCACGTCCCTTATCCCCATGCTCCTAGCGCAGCCCATTTATTATATTTTTAAGCTTTTATCGTCTAATAAAAAGAGTTGTTCCGTGAAGAACTAAATAGCCTATTGTCATATAGGCCAATCCGACTTACGCAAATTGCTTCAATTTTCAGTTTTAATATCTGTAATAGATTCGTAGATATTGGGAACTGTGAAAATATTTCATATGGTCACTATGTTGGATTATTATATATACAGTAGACTTTCGAGTTATGTAGGCTACATGAAGATTATTGTGTAGGTGTTTTATTGCAACTTCAATCTCATGATTAGGACACAAGAAGTAGCCTAAAACGAGATTTTAATTTTTTTCTCAGCCACCATCTTGTGGTTGTGAAAATAATTTTAATGAATTATATGCCATTGGATTAAAATTTATATAAGCATATACAGTATTAAGTTTCACTGCGATCGTATAGTTAAATCACGAGAAACGTCCATTTGAATATTTGAAATTTGTGTCACCGCCATGTTGGATTTGTGCTCACCAGGTTATTGAACGTCCCATAGGTGAACATATGGTTATAGCCTCTATATACATGCCAAACTTCAGTTCGATTGCTGCCATAGATTAATAGATATTGAGAACCATCTAAATATTTCGGTTAGTCACCATGTTGGAATTTAATAACGTATATGCAGGCCATGGAGTTATGTACTATTGGGTGAGGATTATTGGGTACGTTCATTATTCAAACGTTGATTTCGACCGCGTGATTAGAACACACGAATTAAGAAATTAATTTTGAAATTTCGCACAACCGCCATCTTGAGGTTACGTAAACAATTGAACTAAATTAGATGTCAGTGCATAGCAATTTTTATAGTAATATCCTGTACCAAGTTTCACTGCGTTCGGATGGTTAAATCGCGAGAATAGTCTATTAAAATGTTTCAATTCGCTTGGCCGCGATGTTCGTTTTGAACTTAACGGGGCTTTGAAAGACACATCGGTGAACGTCCTGTAGTGCCCTTTACCACTGAACAAAATTTCTGGGTGCTATGAATAATAGTTTCGGAGATATAGAATGCCCGTGAAATATTTCGCACAACTGCCATGTTGGATTGGTGAGAAGTAATAAAATTTGCAGAGCACGGTCGGGATCAGATGCAATATTAATTTCACCTTAACGAATTTAATTGAAATCGCTCCAGCCGTTTAGACGTTATTAGGGAGGGACCTACACACGGACGCACACACATAGCCTACACACACACACGCAGACAAAAGGTGATCTCATAAACCTTTTTTTTTCATAAATGAAAATAGGCTCATAAAAAATTCTTTGGTGGGTTTACTAATAGAACGCATGATTGTGGGAAAGTATTAGGAAAAAGAATCAGTAATTAATATGGCACTAAAACAACATTTTGATTTTTTTAATGAGTCTGGGCATTCCAGAAGTGAAACAAGTGAAATATCCTAAATGACAAACCGTTTAGTTAGGCTATTTGTATACAATGTTGAACCGTTTGGAGTCAGCACGCTAATTTTGTAGCTTATCCAATATCTTCATTAGCCTACTTCAAACAGCACTCTGATTAGTTTATTGGTTTCTATCACAGAACGACGGAGGAGACGCAAACAATTAGATCATTTTAATGGCTCGGAACTCCTTGGTCAACTGTACCGTGTAGGCCTACTAGGTGGTTGTTGAATTTTTCTGATAACCTGTGTTTCTGAGTTTACTGTAGTATTGTGTAGGCTAGGTGTCCCTGGGCTAGGAACAAGGTAGCACCCCACCATTTGCCTGGGGAAAAGGCCACTAACCGCTGCCGGTGTCAGGATTCGATCTTTCAATATGCAGACTTGCAGCTCCTCCGTTCTGTCACGTGTGGGATTTTTAAAACTACCATGTGTGAGACTAAGAGTCTAAGAGGTGTTTACCCGACCCGAGAAGAGGGCTCGCCCCATATGTCCAATTTCGCGTGTTTGATCCAGGCCAATTTGGTGGATTTTTTAGATGCTTAATATTTCGTATGAATATTACATAGGCTACAGTATGCAGTTACTTGGATGTTTTGCATATTAAATCTTGGCCTATTTTCCGTATCTGTAAGAGCCAATTTGATAACCGTCAACAGTGGAGCCAAGTTATGTACGGTTTTAACTGTCCGGAAAAGTGTCTAGTCTGCGTACAACAAGGAACTCAAATGGACCAACAAACAAACAAACAAACTCTGACGAATTTCAAATGCGAAGTGGGGCCTTGCTCTTTTCAGAAACCCCCTTCAGTATCCTGTAAAAATAGGATAGTGTAATGCACTGGTAAATAAGGAAGAAATTAAATGAGAACTACTGCATGGGTCCAAGCTCTGTGAATTTGGGGGGTGAAGTGACGCGGGAGGTGGGAGGAGAACGGCCTGTCAACAGCCCGCAGTGTTATCCGGAAATCCTTACTATTCAAATACTCCTAACATAGGGCCGTTGGCTAAACCAGTGTGGTGTTACGAATGAGTGAGTGGGTCACTGACCCATGTATTTGGTTCTGTTACTACGCACGGACCGGGTACCCTCATCACTCATCACCATCACTCCTCATCGTCCGCGTTCCACATTCCTCTCAGATTAACGGAGCTTGGACTCAAGCAGTAACTACCTAATTTCTACATATATTTCAAAAAAATTCTCCTCTGAAAATCTTAAAGTTTTGAATGAATCCGCTTTCACTTCGGTGCTGGGGTTCTTGAGTTACACGTTTATAAAGCATGTGATGAGATAACCAGTGACAGTGGCTACGCGGCATTTCCAATCGTCAGGCTTGAGAACTGTCATTGTTCTTCATTCGTAATACAGATTTTAGTCATTTCCCATCATTAGTTCCTTAACGCGCTGAGTCTGAGCATAGCCAGGGATCAATGGAGGAACACCCTACTAGGAGCGACATGGCTGGTCTACAAGGTATTTGAGAAGGAGTAAGTAAATGCAATTGAGGGTTATGTCATGCAAAAATGTAGGCTATCTCCCACAACATCTTTACACTGTAGGCCTATGAACCCTCAATTCCGCCACTCATGTAGATAATTTACTACCGTACTATTATAGAAATACTCTGTTGCTGCTGGTATTCCATAAATACATCAGATTAATTATATTTCCTTCCTAAAGTGTCTGCAACTTTCTCTTCCCATAACCAAGTTTGCTGACATCAACAGCATCATTTCTTGCCTGTGAATAATTGTTTAGCAATACATTGGTAATAACTAAAAATATTTTTAGCCTACTTTTCACATTTTGCAAAAATGAGGAAAAAGTAGACTTATGAGATCGATCCGGGAAAATTTGTGTCTGTCTGTCTGTCCTTCTGTCTGTCTGGCTGGCTGTTTGTGTGCCCCCCCCCCCCTATCAACTCCTAAACGGCTGCAGCAATCAAAACCAATATTAGTATGAGTAAAGATGTGCACCGGAATATCTCACGTACGTATTTGAAAATGATGTCAGTGCTACCAACTGCTGAAAGAACGCACTAGAAATTTGAGCTCCATGTTGGATATCTTGCAAGGTATGCATGGGAGCTATTCCAAAATTGGCACACATGTAGATAAGAATATTTCAGTTTAATTTCCAGGAGGCCAACCGTGACAGTGTTGCCAAAATAATTTTAAGCCTTCTGATAGGTCCAATGTTTAAATGCATATAACTTCTATACTATCAATTGGATTTCAACCAAATTTTGTATGTAATATCTGTACATAAACAGATATGACTGAGCATATTCTTAATAGTCACCAGGTCTGCCAACTGTTAATACTTGCTCTCTCATTTTTTTAATCCAAATACCAATATATCAGAAAGTATGCAATCCAACAGCTTTAAACTATGCACACGTATATTATGACATTTTAGATTAATTTGGAGTAACTTATATACGTCAGTTCTACCAACATGATTATAAGTCTGCTGATAGTACCAATTTTTAAATACATGTAACTTCTATACTATCAGTTGGATTTCAACCAAATTTCGTATGTGCTATGTGTACCATAACAGATATGACTATAAGTATTGTTAAGAGCAATCAGGGCTGCCAACTGTTAATAAATGCTGTCTATATTTTTTTACCCTAATATCAATATATCAGAAAGTATGCAAGCCAACAGCTCTATACTTTGCACACGTATATCACCTGCCATTCTAGATTAATTTGGAGTACTTAATACAAGACAGTGCTGCCAACATGATTCTATGCCTGCTGATATGTCCAATTTTAAAATACATGTAACTTCTATACTAAGAAATGAATTTAATCCAAAATTGGCACAGCAAGATATCATAATATTTCAGATTATTTCTGACCAGCACACGCATGACATTGTTGGCAACATGCTTTTACGCGTGCTGATAGATCCAGTGTCTAACTGCATGTAACGTCCATTGGACTTCAACCAAATTTTGTATTCTGTACCTTAAGAGATGGAACTAAGAATATATTCTGTCACCAGGGCTGCCAACTGTAGTGCTCTTTTAGGCTACATTATACCAGGTATATTTTGAACTAATTAGATATTTCGATATTACCAACTTAATTTCGTCATTATTCTAGATAGGTTCATATTCTGTAGAATAATCATTGGCATGAAAAGTAGGCTGTATAGTTCTTCACGGAACTTCTTGTTTTTCACTTAATAGACTAATTTCCACTCCACAAAGCACACATCATTTGGGAAACCAGGATGACCAAACAAAATTGTTTTAGACACAACTACTAACGCCCTGTTTTGATCTTGACACTTTAAAAACATGTCTTCATTAGCATCATTGGAGATCAATGCACTTAGGACACAGCTGGCAGTGTCCGCAATGTGGTACTCTAGGTCGGATGGAACAGTGAGACCAACAGGCTTGGTTTCAGGAAAAGACAAGCATGACGGCAAAAAATCTGGAAAAATTGTAGCCAGGGCTCCTGATGACAATTTCAATCTATTCCATTCTACAGATGAGTCCTTATATTTCTCTGCTATAATAATATCACTTTCGTGAAAATGATTTGTGCAAACTACAGACCATTTCGAAGGTTTACAGCCCTTCCGAGGAATTTTTCTAATCCAGGCCTGGCGTAGATTTTCGTCACATGGAAACCTAAACACTGGTGTGTAGTCTCCCTTACTTGGATAATTTGCATTACAGTTAGGGACACAAAATTTACCTGGCAGTGTTACGGTGCTGAAACATTCCTAGAAAATCAAAGTTTAAAACATGAAGTACATGTCATACCGTATTTAAAAATACCGGTACCATATTTGCCAGATATAAAGCACACTCATAAGTGTGTTCTCGATTAGGGATTACAGTTAAAAAACTCACATGGAAAGGTAGTATAAACGCTACTATAAAGCGTAAGAGACAAAATATAGAAGTGTTACGGCTGAGAGTTTGTGTCATCGCTCGCCACATGAGTCACAACTGCCCCAGGGCTGGGCTGTGGCCTGCCTCCTGTATTGCGTGCGCCTTATGCAACAGGGCTACTAGGACAAAGGGATAGTCCAGAATATTCGTGACTGGACCAGCGATGGAAACCTCGAGAAGCCGTGAACCCTGGATGGATCTAGAAGCATTTATTGAGTCACCGGCCTTCTATATAAGTGCGACCTGTCAAGCATTGGTTGTTGTGTTTTACTAGCTAGTGTGAGCGATTATTCTGAGCGACAGAAGTGTGGTGACTTGCGAATCCCCTAGTGAAGCTGATTCTCTTGACACCGAGGAAGTGATTGTGGTGCTTGTGAAACAGTGTATAGTACAGTGACAGACCTGGTGCAGCTATTTCCAGCGAGCGTACGGACCGGACTCATTAGCGAAGAGGATTAACTGTGGTCTGTTGACAAGTGAAAGGGAAAGAATTCTCGACGTGAGGAAACTGGAGTAAGGTAATGATTGCTGTTGAGTAGTGTATTTTTCTGGCTGCAATAAAATTAATTATTTCTTTAAGCAGTAATTGGTGTTGTGCTTTATACCCACCGTAATCCAGTTAACAAAGGTGCCACTAGGGGGTGGCACGCAACAACTGGTGTCAGAAGCCGGATTACGAACTCAAGCACAACACCTGACGGTCCTGGTTTCTAAACCCGAGCAGGTCATTTTCTCTAATTTTCCTGTGAGTGCATGCCCTTTACAAGACAAACAACTAAAATGGAGGAGAAATTGGCAGCATTGCTAGAAAAGTTAAATGGCATGGAAACCAAGATGGAGGACGGCCAGAAGAATTTAACCAAGGAGCTAACTGCCAAATTAGAAGACGGCCAGAAGAAGATGGAAGACGGTCAAAATAAGTTAGCGGAGGACCCGAAGAAGATGGAGGACGGCCAGAAGAAGATGGAGGACGGCCAGAAGAAGTTAGCCGAGGACCTAACTGCCAAACTAGAAGCCGGCCAGAAGAAGCTAGCGCAGGACCTGAAGAGGATAGAGGACGGCCAGAAGAAGATGGAAGACGGTCAGAATAAGTTGACACAGGACCTGAAGAAATTAGAACTGGGTCTTCGTGAGGAAGTCACGGCAGTGGAAAAGAAGTTCGACGCCTTACAAGTGGAAGTTGCCGAGCTGCGCCAACGCCCGCTGATGGGGGTGGAGGAGAAATTCAACGTCTTACAAAAGGAAGTTGCCGAGCTGCGCCAACGCCCACTGACGGGGGTGGAAGAGAAATTCAACGCTCTACGAGAGGAAGTTGCCGAGCTGCGCCAACGCCCGCCCACCGTTACACCGGGAATATCAGGAACGGGACATAGCAAAGTGACGCCCCCAACCTTCGAGGGAAAGGTCCCGTGGAGCGCCTACTTACGTCAGTTCGAGGCGGCCTGTTCCATAAATAACTGGAACAACACAGAAAAGGCTACAGATCTCATTGTAGCGCTGAGAGGTGACGCCCTTAACGTCCTTCAGGCCATCCCGACTGGATCCCAGGACTACGCTTCCCTGATCGCCCATATGGAGTCCCGATATGGAGATAGCGATCTTCAGCAGGCGTATCAGATGCAGCTCCGGACCCGGGTACAGAAGAACGCGGAAACCCTGCAGGAGTTCGAGATAGACATCGCACGCCTTGTAAGGCTCGCCTACCCAACAGCGCCGGCCGACTTTCTGGAGCAGATAGCGACGCAGATTTTCACCGACGGGCTACGGGACTCGGACACTCAACAGGCGCTAAGTCTCGCGCGCAATAAGACCCTGGCAGATGCGCTGAGCCACGCACTTGAGTTCGAGACGGCAAAACAGGCATCCAGAATGCACGTGCGGGTGCGTCAAGTGGACGTCGACGAACCAGTAAAAACCAAAGAGACCAAGCCCCTGGCCGACGAATTAATGGAGGCGCTAAGCCGTTTCTTCGATAGTCGCGGCACCACCAGCAATGACACAGCCGGAAGGCAACCAGAGAGGCGGCCCGGAAGAGGTCTACCGACCTGCTGGACCTGCGGTAAGAAAGGCCACCTGAGCAAGGACTGCGGTGATCGCCGCCGCCGAGGGTATCCGACGGGAAATCAGTCGTCTGAAAACCGCGCGACCCAGGGAAACGAGTATTAGCCAGCCTTGGGGGGCAAAGGTTGGCTTGTGACAGTCGTCAAGCCCCAGCAGTCCAAGTGCGTGTGACGAAGTTACGGAGGGACAATAGCAGCCTGATGGTCGACGGAGTCGTCAACGGAGTGAGCTGGCCCATGCTGATCGACACGGGAGCGTCGAGGACCATCGTCAGTCCCACCGTGATCCCGAAGTGGAGAGTTCAACCCACACAAAGGAACCTCCAGCTAATAACCGCGACCGGAGAGACCGCACCGGTACATGGCGAAGCATCACCGGAAGTTGTCATTGGTCGACGGGCGATAAAGCATCCAGTGCTTGTGGCTGACGTATCAAATGAAGTGATCATCGGACTGGACTTCCTGGACCAGAACAACATCATCTTGGATCTGAGTACCAACACTCTGCACTTCGGAGGTGAGGAACTTGCTTTGCAACCTGCGCACGAGTCCATCACCGCACGACGAGTAAGGCTGAGAGAAGACGTCATCGTTCCCGCCAGGACGGAGGTCAGCGCTGCCGTAATTGTCGACGGAACTGCTGAGGGAGTGGCGGCTGTCATCGAACCAAAATATGAGGACATCCAGACAAAAGGATTGCTAGTTGCCAAGACTCTCATCAACACGACGTCTCGACCGTACGTCCGCCTGTCCAACCTGAACGACTACGACATTACGGTTCATCGGGACACCAACCTAGGAGTCTGCGAGCCCGTTACCTGGATTGCCCGCATCACAGATACGACAGACAGACACCTGCAGACGGACAACCGAAGAAGACGCACACTGCCAGAAGAACTACAGAAGCTGTACCAAGGATCCCAGGACCATTTAGACGAGGAACAATCACGCCAACTTCAGGACCTGCTACGCGAATTCCAGGATGTCTTGTCCGTGGGGAGCAAAGACTTCGGCTGGACAAGCTTGGTCCAGCACAGAATCGACGTTGGGGACAGCGCACCGATTAGGGCCCCATTCCGACGTGTCCCGCTCGCCAAGCAAGCCGAAGTCGACCGGATGGTAGAAGAGATGAAGGAGCAAGGGGTGATCGAGCCATCACATAGTCTTTGGAGTTCTCCGGTCGTGCTTGTGAGGAAGAAGGACGGTTCCACCAGGTTCTGCGTGGAATACAGGCGGGTGAACGACGTCACGAAGAAGGACAGCTAACCTCTACCCCGGATCGACGACACGCTGGATACCATATCAGGGTCAAGGTGGTTCTCCACCTTGGATTTGAAGAGTGGCTACTGGCAGGTGGAGGTCCACTCTAAGGACCGCGAGAAAACGGCGTTATCTGTGGGCAGCGGGCTCTGGCAGTTCACCGTCATGCCATTCGGTCTGTGCAACGCCCCTGCGACCTTCGAAAGGCTAATGGAGTCCATTCTGAGGGGACTACACTGGAAGACCTGCCTGGTCTACCTAGACGACGTCATCGTTCTGGCGAGAAGCTTCGAGGAGCACTACAGCAACCTGAAGGAGATCTTGTTGAAGCTACGGGCTGCCCAGCTGAAGTTGAGCCCCAAGAAGTGTCAGCTCTTCCAGAAGCGGGTCCAGTACCTTGGGCACATTGTCTCCGAGGAAGGGGTGCGCACCGACCCAGAGAAGACCGCAGCTGTGAGGGAGTGGCCAGTTCCGAAGGACAAGTCCCAACTACGAAGCTTCCTGGGACTCTGCACTTATTACCGTCGCTTCGTGAGGGGATACGCCGACATCGCCAAACCTTTACATCGACTGACTGAGAAGGACCAACTCTTCACGTGGACAGCAGAATGCCACAGTGCCTTCGAACAACTCAAGCAGGCTCTGTGCACCGCGCCTATAATGGCCTACCCCAGACCTGGAACAAGGTTCATCGTCGATACCGATGCCAGTGACTTTGGCATAGGGGGAATCCTGTCGCAGGTAGTGGACGGCGAGGAGAGAGTAGTGGCCTACTTTAGCAAGGCCTTGTCAAAGCCAGAAAGGAACTACTGCGTCACCAGGAAGGAGCTGCTCGCCATCGTGAAGACCATTGAACACTTCCACAAGTACCTGTACGGGCAAGAATTTCTCATCAGGACCGACCATGCATCCCTGCGGTGGCTCCTGAACTTCAAGCAGCCCGAGGGTCAACTCGCGCGGTGGTTAGAGAGGCTTCAACAGTACAACTTTGAGATTCAGCACAGGAAAGGCCAACTGCATTCTAACGCCGACGCCCTGTCACGAAGACCGTGCCCCGAAGACTGCACCTTCTGTGCCCGAAGGGAGGAGAACACCGGGATACTGTGCCAACGGACGACTGTGGAACTTCAAGGGAACTGGAGCCGCGAATCTTTCACGCGGGCACAAACTGATAGCCGAATGGAAGAGGGCCTGTGTCCCCAGACCCGGGTGGAACATTGTGAGTGACTGCAGCCCAAAGTTTAAGTCCTACTGGGCACATTGGGACTCGCTGATTGTAAGGGATGGCCTCATCTGCCGTACCTGGGAGAGCACCGACGGGAAGACATCTCGGGAACAAGTCGTCGTTCCAAAGGCTATGACGGAGGAAGTCCTGAAGGAAGTTCATGGAGGATCATCTGGTGGACACCTAGGGATAAAGAAGACCCTGGAGAAGCTGAGAGAGCGGTTCTACTGGATCGGATGCCGAACAGACGTGGAGAACCACTGCGCGAGGTGCCACGATTGCGCAGCCAGCAAGGGCCCAGGACTAAGACGACGGGGTCCACTAAAGACCTACAACGTGGGCGGCCCCATGGAGAGAGTGGCCATCGATGTTGCTGGGCCATTCCCGTTAAGCGAGGCAGGAAACCGCTACATATTAGTCGTCAGCGACTACTTTACCAAATGGCCGGAGGCGTATGTGCTCCCTTACCAAGAAGCCGCGACGATTGCAGAGACCCTTGTGAAGGAATTCGTCAGCCGGTACGGAGTACCCCTGGAGCTGCACTCTGATCAAGGGAGGAACTTCGAGTCGCAGGTGTTCCAGAACCTATGCCAGCTGCTGGGAATCCGGAAGACGAGGACAACGCCGCTACACCCTCAGTCCGACGGGATGGTAGAGCGATTCAATCGCACCATCGAGAACCATCTCCGAATAGTCGTCAGCGCGCACCAGAGGGATTGGGACAAACATCTTCCACTATTTCTCCTGGCCTACCGTGCCGCCGTGCATGAAGCCACCGGGTGCACACCAGCACGGGCCATGTTTGGGAGGGAGCTCCGTCTACCTGTCGATCTTGCCTTCTGCCGACCTGGGAGTGATCCGATCCCGGTAAGCCAGTATTGTCAAGAACTGGTCGACCAACTGGAGTACGTGCACGCGTTCGCGAGGAGGAAACTGCGGATCGAGACCGACCGAATGAAGACCCGATACGACCAGCAGAGGGATGCCGGCGGATTCCACGAGGACGACCTGGTCTGGCTCTTCAACCCATTACGGAAGAAAGGTCTGTCACCCAAACTGCAGAAGTCCTGGGAGGGCCCGTACCGAGTCGTGAAACGGATCAACGATGTCGTCTACAGGATCCAGCGGAGCCCGAGGGCGAAGATGAAAATCGTGCACCGAGATCGCCTGGCAGCCTACGGAGGGACACAGACGGACCAATGATTGATTGGGACGATCAGCCTTTGTCGGAAGGGGGTGGTGTTACGGCTGTGAGTCTGTGTCATCGCTCGCCGCATGAGTCACAACTGCCCCAGGGCTGGGCTGTGGCCTGCCTCCTGTATTGCGTGCGCCTTATGCAACAGGGCTACTAGGACAAAGGGATAGTCCAGAATATTCGTGACTGGACCAGCGATGGAAACCTCGAGAAGCCGTGAACCCTGGATGGATCTAGAAGCATTTATAGAGTCACCGGCCTGCTATATAAGTGCGACCTGTCAAGCATTGGTTGTTGTGTTTTACGAGCTAGTGTGAGCGATTATTCTGAGTGACAGAAGTGTGGTGTCTTGCGAAACCCCTAGTGAAGCTGATTCTCTTGACACCGAGGAAGTGATTGTGGTGCTTGTGAAACAGTGTATAGTACAGTGACAGACCTGGTGCAGCTATTTCCAGCGAGCGTACGTGACCGGACTCATTAGCGAAGAGGATTAACTGTGGTCTGTTGACAAGTGAAAGGGAAAGTATTCTCGACGTGAGGAAACTGGAGTAAGGTAATGATTGCTGTTGTGTAGTGTATTTTTCTGGCTGCAATAAAATTAATTATTTCTTTAAGCAGTAATTGGTGTTGTGCTTTATACCCACCGTAATCCAGTTAACAAAGTTGCCACTAGGGGGTGGCACGCAACAGAAGGAAATATCCCTGTGAGATAAACAAGAACACCTGCCAGACTGAACGTTCCCTTCGTGTTCCCGCTTGACAAGGATAGACCTATGACTGATGAACATGTTGCCAAGTCTCAGTCTTCCGACCTGCCTAGAGTCGACCGTGTGACGTCACATGTTGTTTTTGTTGTAACAAGATGACGGCCAAGACGGTGGCCAAAATGGCAGGCCAAGATGGTGTGACGTCACAACGAGGTGTGATCGAAAATTTCCAAAATGTTAACCCATAGCCTACTTTCCTGGTGACGTCACAACGAGGTGTGAACAAAAATTTTCAAAATGTTGCTTCATAGCCTACTTTCCTGGTGACGTCACAACGAGGTGTGATCAAAAAGTTCCAAAAATGTCGTCCCATAGCCTACTTTCCTGGTGACATCACAGCGAGGAGTAATCAAAAAGTTTCAAAATGTTGATTCATAGCATACTTTCCTGGTGACGTCACAACGAGGTGTGATCAAAAAGTTCCAAAATTTTGACTCATAGCCTACTTTCCTGTTGACATCACATACTAACCCACCATACATTCAGGGGCAAAGTCGATATCTGCCGAACGCAAGGTCGGATTTTGATGAATGAGGTGTCGTTGAACACGAGCCGACACGCTCTTTCCAATCAATAACCTATCCCCCCCCCAAATAATACCTACCTCTACTAGGGGGTGAAATTGTAATTTTTCGAAAATCTGGGAGTTTGATTGATAATAGGGAATTAAACATTTTTACACATAAAGCGCACGCATACAGCCGATTACCGCTATGATTTAACATTTTTGTTTTTGTTTTTACGCATGCGCACTTGGTTTTGTGAGAGGGTGGGTGATGAATCACAGAGGCTTATGCAGCGGCCATGCATGCCAGTGTCATTCATTGCTATTTGATGAATCATGGATCGCAGAGGCTTATGCGATTACCATGCTTGCCAATGCATTCATCGCTATTTGATAAATCATGGATTGTACTGTAATGATTGAAAAAACAATTGCAAGAATGATTGCCGAGCCACAGGACATGGCATCGACCAAGATAATAGCCATGCATGCAAATGCATTAGTCGATATTTTAATGAACCATGAATCGCAGAGGCTTTTGCCATGGTTTGTAGCAGGCAATCGAACTCGAAATACTTTAAGCCAAAGCCTAGCGCGGTTACCAGTTAGCTATGGGATGTGAAACAGAGTCAGCTGCTAAAGCCTGTCGAACTTTCCTGGGGGAATAATTAAATGAATACGCAATGAAATGAAATGAAAGTGGAAAGTGTTGCTCGACTGAGCGATCAGGGAATGGAATGAATGAACCGCCCCATTAGCAATGATAGTATGAAACCATGTAGGCTGCTAAAACCTGTTGCACTCTCTTGGAACAATGATTAAATTAATAACAAATTAAAGGAAATAATAGTGTAAAGTGTTGGTTGACCAACTTGGTTAGGGAAGGGAATGAATGAATGAATGAAGTCCTCATTTAGCAGCGATGATATGAAACGGTGTTGAGTGCTAAAGCCTGTCGCACTTTCCTGGCACAATGATTAAATGAATGGCAGCTGAAATGAAATGATAGTGTAAAGTATTGCTTGATTGATCGGGTCAGGGAATGGAATGAGTAAAGTCTCCATTAAACAGTGAGGATATGAAACGGTGCCGGCTACTAAAGCCTGTCGCACTCCCCTAGGATAATGATTAAAAGAATGACAAATGAAATAAAATGATTCTGGAGAGTGTTTCTAGAATGAAATAGTAACAGGGAAAACCGGAGTAGCTAGATATTGGAAGAGAACAAGAGTTAACCAAGTGTGGTCGACAGGAAAGATGACGGAGAGGAGCCCGGCACAAGTAAGTGGAAGCATTGCTGAACACAGCTGGAGCCCTGTGGTCGCTAACCCACGTTCCACTAGATGTAAGTCCCTGGGGAGAAACTTGAAACACTACTGCTTGCTGGCAGGCATGGAGTGTAACCTCGAGATAATGAAAACTGCAACTCTTGCATGATGCCAGTGTTAAATTATACATTCTCTAAACACGCTGCCTGTCAGATAACATGCAAGAAGATAGTATGTATCACTGTATGAATTGTTGAATATTAAACAGAAATCGACTGTGGATCTATTGAAAAGGAATCGTCTTGGCATTTGCCTGGTGGTGAAAATGGAAAATCACGAAAACACATTTTCAGAATGACTAAGGTGGGATTCACACTCACACTTTCTCAATGTCAGCGAGGCATGAGGTAGCATGTTAGCAATCTCGATCACTGTTGATTTTACCCTCTCTAAGATTAGCTTTTCCATGAACTAAGCATGGAATCCTGCCTCTACCACCATTAAAGTAGGGAGAGATGACCTGATAGTTTAACTGTTTTAAGAGAAAAGAATCCACTCTCAAGTTACCTTTGTTGCGTAGCGGGTAGCATGATTAGCTGCCACCCCAGAGATCCTGGGTTAGATTCCCAGCTCTGTCATGAAATTTGAAAAGTGATGTGAGGATTGAAACAGGGTCTACTTAGCTTTGGGATGACTCAAATGTGTACAGGAGGATTTGATTTTTACTTCAGCCATTCTTGAAGTGGTTTTGAGTGGGTGCAAAAGTGGGTGCATAAGTGGATGCAAAATTGGGTGCAATAGTGGGTGCAAAAGTGGGAGAAAAAGTGGGTGCAAACGTGGGTGCAAAGGTAGGTGCAAAAGTGGGTGAAAACGAGGGAGCAAAAGTGTGGGAAAAAGTAGAAGCAAATTAGGGTGGAAAAGTGGGTGTAAATGTGGGTGCAGTTTATAGTAGGCACAATTTTTACTAGAATGTGATTTGAGTAAATGTAATTTCTAAACCCAAGTAGTGAGTAGTCGGTTGGTTTTGATCTTTTTCACGCGTGAACATGTCACATACACTTGTGATGGATACTCATGGCTTTAAGGTCAATGTATTTGATTGAGTGAGAACAATAGTTAGAATAAATACCCTTAATCTTGGAACATGATTCAAGTAGTATTTCATTTTACATAGTGCTAACCAATGTCTATGGTAAGTAAAGTTCACTCGATAATATAAATAATAGTTTAATGTGGGTGCAAAGGTAGGTGCAAAAGTGGGTGTAAAAGCGGGTGAAAAAGTGGGTGCAAACGTGGCTGAAAAAGTGGGTGCAAAAGTAGGTGCAAAAGTGGGTGAAAAAATGGGTGCAGTTTATAGTAGGCACAATTTTACTAGAATGTGATTTGAGTAAATGTAATTTCTAAACCCAAGAAGTGAGTAGTTGGTTGGTTCTGATCTATTCACGCGTAAACGTGTCACATACACTGGTGATGGATACACAAGGCTTTAAGGTCGATGTATTTGATTGAGTGGGAACCATAGTTAGAATAGATATCCTTAATCTTAGAACATGATTAAAGTAGTATTTCATTTTACATAGTGCTAACCAATGTCTACGGTTAGTAAAGTTCACTCGATAATATAAATAAAAGTTTAAAGTGGGTGCAAAGGTAGGTGCAAAAGTGGATGCAAAAGTAGGTGCAAAAGTGGGTGCAGTTTATAGTAGGCACCATTTTTACTAGAATGTGATTTGAGTAAATGTAATTTCTAAACCCAAGTAGTGAGTAGTCGATTGGTTTTGATCTATGCACACGTAAACATGTCACATACACTGGTGATGGATACTCAAGGCTTTAAGGTCAATGTATATGGTTGAGTGAGAACCATAATTAGAATGAATACCCTTAATCTTAGAACATGATTAAAGTAGTATTTCATTTCACATAGTGCTAACCAATGTCTACGGTATACTAGCTAGGGAATTATTCATAAAGTCATTGAATATAAACCCTTTAAAAAATATACCTACCTTGATACTCCTTTTGTAATCCCAGCACTCAGCTTGATGATGGTTTGAGAGGTGGCAGAGACATTCAGTTGGGAAATAATGATATAGCTTATCATAAGAGTGATGCATAATTAAGACGTGTTGTTAATTATTAGTCGAATGAATGGTAAATTACTTTTATCTACCCATAAACTTTAGGATTAAAACAACAATCAAAATGTATATCACCACAGCTATGATTTCAAAAAATAGAAAACAAGCATTTTTTTTGTTTATTCAAAACATACCATACATCGATGATTGTTCATACCTTCATAAATGAAATATACAAGTTGACTACTTGTATTGATATCTTAAAAAACATCTTCAGGCACGTTATCAAAACGTGAAGGGAAAAATGTTTCAAACTCCTTCCAAATGCATAGAGCGCGGTTTTCAAATTTAGTGTTTATTTTTTATTCTATGTATGCGAAAAGATGTATGAATAGGCAAGTTGCACATCTTCTTGTGTTCAAGACCACAGGCTTGAACGATAGCATTCAAACCTTCCATGGTAGTCTATAAGCAAAAGAGAATAACGATGACACTCTAGTCTCAACATTTCTACAACAAGATGAACATGGACATTGGATAAATCTGTAATCAAATTACAAACAGTCAAGTTGTTGTAACACGAATTTCCAAACTCGTATTGTCAGTGGCATCTAGTAATGAACATGAACACTGGATAGAATGCTAATCAAATCACAAATGGTCAAGTTGTTTTAACATAAATTTGCAAATTTGTATTGTCAATGGCATCTAGCAGTCTACATGAACACTGGGTAGAGCGTTAATCAAATCACAAGTGGCGAAATCATTTTAACACGGATTTGCGAACTTGTATTGTCAGTTGCATCTAGTAATCAACTTGGACACTGGATAGAGCATTAATCAAATCACAAATGGTCAAGTCGTTTTAACATGGATTCGCAAAATAGTATTGTGAATGGTATCTAGTTGTGAACATGGACATTGGATAAAGCATTAATCAAATTACAAACGATCAGTTGTTTTAACACGGATTTTCAAACTCGAATTGTCAGTGGCATCTAGTAATGAACATGAACACTTGATAGAGTGTTAATCAAATCACAAATAGTCAAGTTGTTTTAACACAAATTTGCAAACTTTTATTGTCAATGGCATCTAGTAGTCAACATGAACACCGGATAGAGCGTTAATCAAATCACAAATGGTTAAGTCAATGTAACACTTATTTGCAAAGTTGTATTGTCAGTGGCATCTAGTAGTCCACATGGACACTGGATACAGCGTTAATCAAATCACAAATGGTCAAGTCGTTTTAACATGGATTCACAAAATAGTATTGACAATGGTATCAAGTTGACAACATGAACATTGGATAAAGCATTAATCAAATTACAAACGATCAGTTGTTTTAACACGGATTTTCAAACTCGTATTGTCAGTGGCATCTAGTAATGAACATGAACACTGGAAAGAGTGTTAATCAAATCACAAATGGTCAAGTTGTTTTAACACAAATTTGCAAACTTGTATTGTCAACGGCATCTAGTTGTCAACATGAACGCTGGATAGAGCGTTAATCAGATCACAAATAGTTAAGTCAATTTAACACTGATTTGCAAACTTGTATTGTCAGTGGCATCTAGTAGTCCACATGGACACTAAATTCAGCGTTAATCAAATCACAAATGGTCAAGTCGTTTTATCATGGATTCACAAAATAGTATTGACAATGGTATCAAGTTGACAACATGAACATTGGATAAAGCATTGATGAAATTACAAACGATCAGTTGTTTTAACACGGATTTTCAAACTCGTATTGTCAGTGGCATCTAGTAATGAACATGAACACTGGACAGAGTGTTAATCAAATCACAAATGGTCAAGTTGTTTTAACACAAATTTGCAAACTTGTATTGTCAACGGCATCTAGTTGTCAACATGAACGCTGGATAGAGCGTTAATCAGATCACAAATGGTTAAGTCAATTTAACACTGATTTGCAAACTTGTATTGTCAGTGGCATCTAGTAGTCCACATGGACACTGGAAACAGCGTTAATCAAAACACAAATGGTCAAGTCGTTTTAACATGGATTCGCAAAATAGTATTGTCAATGGTATCAAGTTGACAACATGAACATTGGATGAAACATTAATCAAATTACAAACGATCTAGTTGTTTAAACACGGATTTTCAAACTCGTATTGTCAGTGGCATCTAGTAATGAACATGAACACTGGATAGAGTGTTGATCAAATCACAAATGGTAAAGTTATTTTAAAACAAATTTGCAAACTTGTATTGTAAATGACACCTAGTTGTCAACATCAACATTCGATAGAGCGTTAATCAAATCACAAATGGTCAAGTCATTTTAACACAGATTTGCAAATTTGTATTGTCAGTGGCATCTAGTAGTCAACATGGGCACTGGATAGAGCGTTAATAAAATTGCATATGGTCAATTCATTTTAACACAGATTCGCAAAATAGTATTGTCAATGACATCTAGTAGTGAACTTTGGCACTTGATAGAGCGTTAATCAAATCCAAATGGTCAAGTCGTTTTTACACATATTTGCAAAATATTATTGTCAATGACATTTAATAGTGAACCTTGGCACTTAATAGAGCGTTAGTATTGTCAGTGCCATCTAGTAGTGAACATTGGCACTTGATAGAGCGTTAATCAAATCACAAATGGTCAAGTTGCTTCAACACGGATTCGCAAAATATTATTGTCAGTTCCATCTAGTAGTCAACATGGGCACTTGATAGAGCGTTAATCAAATCACAAATGGTCAAGTTGTTTCAACACGGTAGTAGCACGGTAGTGGCACTTGTTAGAAAGTTAATCAAATCACAAATGGTCAAGTCGTTTTAACACAGATTTGCAAAATAGTACTGTCAATAACATCTAGTAGTGAACAGTGGCTGTGGATAGAATTTTAGAATTGTCAGTGCCATCTAATAGTGAACATTGGCACTGGATAGAGCGTTAATCAAATCACAAATGGTCAAGATTTTTCAACACGGATTCGCAAAATAGTATTGTCAGTGCCATCTAGTAGTGAACATTGACACTTGATAGAGCATTCATCAAATCTCACCTGCATGTTTAGTTATTAAAAGGGTATTCACCTTTAATATAATACTGCTGTTGCCAATTGAATTAGGTATAACCAGTAAACCAACTATCTGTAAATAAATAAACCAATCAATTCATTCATTTCAATCCATCACTTACACATTGAGTTTAATCTATTAAATACATACCTCTCAAATATTTTTCTTTTTACAAGTAACGCCACTGCTTTTTCTCGATTAACTTGTATATAAATGATAGCACATGCAGCACTAATCACCTGGCATGTAACTAATGAGTGGCAATGATAGGTATGACCTTGATTTTATATTGTTCAATATTGCCAGCTTGCAAAAAATTGTCTACGTATGATTGAGCGAAATAGAATAAATCACTGAACATTGAGATTCGCGAAACTTCAAGATTCAAAATGAATATAATAGTACATTATGCAACGAGCCTATAATGGCTATAATTGAGACACGAATATTTTTACAAAATGAGCGTATGCGAGTTTTATAATTTCCATACGAGTGGCTTAATTACCATTATAGGCGAGTTGCATACGACTGTTTATGTTCGACGATAATTATAACTTTATTATATGTTTTAACATAAATATTCATAAATATCTGTTCAGTCACTAGAATGTTGTGATCGGGTGCTGCGGTCAGTAGTATATCTCTGTTTTCCAAGCTCTCTGGACAACCGACACATGCGCTCTGTGTGCTTCAATGCCATATGTTCAGATTGTGTAATCAGTTAAACTGTCCCCGAAATCGTTTCAATAAAACGCGCTGTGTAGAAATTGGATTGGAGGATATTTAGGTACAGTGCTATTTCTTGTCTCATATTCACAAGTTTATTTACGCGAACATATGGACGGTGCACTTTCGGTAATTTATATAGACATGTTGGATTTTGAGCGCATGCGCGAAAGTATCCTTATCTAATTGGTCACATAACTGTTTCTTGAGCTCTGATTGGTGGGAGAAACTGTTTCATAATGAACAATAGTGTTATAATGAGCCTCATTTTGATACAGTTTTCTGATACATAATAGTTAGGGTCGAACATAATAGTACATTATGCAACGAGCCTACAATGGCTACAAAAGCAAAAGACCAAAATTATTTGCCATCGATTGAAACAGTCTCCAAACCCATACTGGTCTGAACGTTATTGACAAAGTTGACGTTATTGTGTCATGGTTTTCATAATAAACAAAAACAATAACATAAATGCTTGTTTTATATTTTTCTGAAATCATAGCAGTGATGATATACATTTTGATGGTTGTTTTAATCCTAAAGGTTACAGGTAGATAAAAGTAATTTACAATTTATTCCACTAATAATTACCAACACGTCTTAATAATGCATCACTGTTATGACAAGCTATAGCATTACTTCACACCTGCATGTCTCTCCCACCTCTCAAACAATCAACAAGCTGAGTGCTGAGGCGACAAAAGGAGTATCAAGGTAGGTATATTTTTTTCAAGGGTTTACATTCAATGACTTTATGAATAATTCCATAGCTAGTATATCATAGACATTGGTTAGCACTATGCAAATGAAATTCAACTTAAATACTGTTTTAAGAGTAAGGATATTCATTCTAACTATGGTTCTTGCTCAATCAAATACATGTAAACAGCAACCATGGTTTGTTTGAAGCACTACATTGATGAACACTCACACTTAAAACCTTTCCATTTTTACTTTTAGATTCCCTCGACATTTTGTTGACCTCCCTTTTGAGCAAGGCCAGAATATTATTCAATACACATTCTGACGATTATAGTTATAAGAGTAGCCTTGATAGAGTACACGTTGCCTACCATTGTTGGTTGTAGTAAATTTTATAGTATCAACTGACCTGTTCACACTACAAAGGTTTTGGTGATAAAGTGACTTAATAATAGTTTAAAGTAGGTGCAAAAGTGGCTGCAAAAGTGAATGTAAAAGTGGGTGAAAAAGTAGGTGCAACGGTAGATGCAAAAGTGGGTGCAAAGGTAGGTGCAAACGTGGGTGTAAAAGTGGGTGCAAAATAGGATGCAAAGGCGGGTGAAAAAGTAGGTTCAAAAGTGGAAGCAAAGGTAGGTCCAAAGTGTGTGCAAACGTGGGTGTAAAATTGGGTGAAAAAGTGGAGGCAAAACTGAATGGAAAAGTTAAACCATAACATTTTCCTCATTTGCCAGCATCCTACCCCATCCGTCTATGACGTCATAGCTCAACTCACCTAACATAACCTAACATAACCTTTTCACGTGACATGTTCTACAAGTTTAGACAGGCTTTAAGACAGGCTATGGCATCACACATAGCCCACCTAACCTAGCCCCATGTGTTGGATTTTGTATTGGCTTATGTATTGGCTATTGTATTGGCTGTTGTGTTGGCTTTTGTATTGGCTGATGTATTAGCTCTTGTGATGGTTTATATATTGGTTTTGTGTTGGCTTATACATTTATACTTGCTTTAAGACTTGCTATAACGTCACACTTAGTTCACCTAACCTAATATAACATATCATAGCCAAACCTATCCCAACCCAATGTGTTGGCTCTTGTATTTGCTTATGTATTGGCTTGTGTTTTGGCATTTTTGTTGGCTTTTGTATTGACTTATGTATTGGCTTTTGTGCTGGCTTATATATTGGCTTTAGTATTGGCTTATACGTGTACACTAGCTATAAGACTGGCTATAACGTCCCACTTAGTTCTCATAACCTAATGGAACATATCATAACCTAACCCCATGTGTTGTGTTTTGTATTGGCTTACGTATTGGCTTTTTGTATTGGCTTTTTGTGTTGGCTTTTGTATTGCCTTATGTATTGGCCTTTTTCGTTGGTTTATATATTTGCTTTTGTGTTGGCTTATACGTTTAGACTTGCTTTAAGACTGGCTATAACGTCACACTTAGTTCACCTAACCAAATGTAACATATCTTAACCTAACCTAATCCCATGTGTTGGCTTATGTATTGGCTTTTATGTTGGCTTTTGTGTTGGCTTTTGTATTGGTTTATGTATTGGCTTTTGTGTTGGCTTATATATAGGCTTTTGTGTTGGGTTATACGTTTACTGTAACTTGGTGGTCATTCTCGCAATTGTTTTCGCTCAGTCGAGCAACACTTTCCACTATCTTTTCATTTCATCGGATATTCATTTAATCATTCACCAGGATAGTGCGATAGGATTTAGCAGCCGACACTATTTTACATCCCATAGCTAACTGGTTAGCGCGCTAGGCTTTGGCTTAAAGTATCTCGAGTTCGATTGACTGCTACATACCATGGCATAAGCCTCTGTGATTTATGGTTCATTCAAATATCGACTAATGCAAGCATGGCTATTGTCTTGGTCAATACCATGTCCTGTGGCTCGACAATCATTCTTGCAATTGTTTTTTCAACCATTACAGTACAATCTATGATGTATCAAATAGCGACGAATGCATTGGAAAGCAATGTTGTCCATTGGAAAGGGGGGAGGAAAAAGTTTGGCCATTGGAAAGGGGGTGTCAACCCGATTTCCACGACACCTTGTTCGTCAAAATCCGGCCATGCGTTCGGGGGACATCGACTTAGCCAGGTTAGTATGTGAAGTCACCAGGAAAGTAGGCTATGAGTAAAAATTAGGGAATTTTGGAAAGGGGGTGTCAGCCCAATTTCAACGACACCTCATTCGTCGAAATTCGACCATGCTTTCGGGGTATATCGGCTTTGCCCCAGGATATATGGCGGGTTAGTATGTGACGTCACCAGGAATGTAGGCTTAAGGCAACATTTTGGAATTTTTGATCACACCTCGTTGCGATGTCACCAGCAAAGTAGGCTATGGGTCAACATATTTGGAATTCTTTGATTACTTCTCGTTGTGACGTCACCGGGAAAGTAGGCTATGGGTCAATATTTTGGAATTTTGAAAGGGGGTGTCAGCCCAAGTTCTACGACACCTAATTCGTCAAAATCCGACCATAGATTCGGGAGATATCAGCTTTGTTCCTGAATCTATGGCGGATTAGTATGTGACATCACCAGGAAAGTAGGCTATGGGTCATCATTTTGGAATTTTTGAAATTGGGTGTAGCCCAATTTCAACGACACCTCATTCGTCAAAATCCGACCATGCGTTTGGGGGATATCGACTTTGCCAGGTTATTATGTGACGTCACCTGGAAAGTAGGCTAAGAGTCAACCTTTTGGAATTTTCGAAAGGGGGTGACAGCCCGATTCCAACGACAGCTTATTCGCCAAAATCCGACCATGCGTTCAGGGGTTATCGACTTTGTCCTGATTGTATGGCGGGTTGGTATGTGACGTCACCAGGAAAGTAGGCTATGGGTCAACATTTTAGAATTTTGCAAAGGGGGTGTCAGCCCGATTTCAACGACACCGTATTCATCAAAATCCGACCATGCGTTCGGAGGATATCGGCTTTGCCCCTGAATGTACGGTGGGTTAGTATGTGACGTCACTAGGAAAGTAGGCTACGGGTCAATATTTTGTAATTTTGGGAAGGGGGTTTCAGCCCGAGTTCAACGACACCTCATTCGTCAAAATCTGACCATACATTCGGGAGATATAGACTTTGTTCCTGAATCTATCGCGGGTTTGTATGTGACGTCACCAGGAAAGTAGGCTATGAGTCAACATTTAGGAATTTTTGAAAGGGGTGTCAGCACGATTTCAACGACACCTCATTCGTCATAATCCGACCATGAATTCGGGATATATCTGCTTTGCCACTGAATGTATGGCGTGTTAGTATGTAACGTCACCAGAAAGTATGCTATGGGTCAACATTTTAGAATTTTGCAAAGGGGGTGTCAGCCCGATTTCAACGAAACCGCATTCATCAAAATCCGACCATGCGTTCGGAGGATATCGGCTTTGCCCCTGAATGTACGGCGGGATAGTATGTGACGTCACTAGGAAAGTAGGCTATGGGTCAATATTTTGGAATTTTGGAAAGGGGGTTTCAGCCCGAGTTCAACGACACCTCATTCGTCATAAACCGACCATGCGTTCGGGGGTTATCGGCTTTGTTCCTGAATGTATGGCGGGTTGGTATGTGACGTCACCAGGATAGTAGGCAATGGGTCAACATATTGGAATTTTGGAAAGGGGGTGTCAGCCCGATTTCAATGACACCTCATTCGTCATAATCCGACCATGAATTCGGGAGATATCTACTTTGCCCCTGAATGTATGGCGTGTTAGTATGTAACGTCACCAGGAAAGTAGGCTATGGGTCAACATTTTAGAATTTTGCAAAGGGGGTGTCAGCCCGGTTTCAACGACACCGCATTCATAAAAATCCGACCATGCGTTCGGAGGATATCTGCTTTGCCCCTGAATGTACGGCGGGTTAGTATGTGACGTCACTAGGAAAGTAGGCTATGGGTCAATATTTTTGAATTTTGGAAAGGGGGTTCCAGCCCAAGTTCAACGACTCCTCATTCGTCATAAACCGACCATGCGTTCGGGGGTTATCGGCTTTGTTCCTGAATGTATCGCGGGTTGGTATGTGACGTCACCAGGAAAGTAGGCTATGGGTCAACATATTGGAATTTTGGAAAGGGGGTGTCAGCCCGATTTCAATGACACCTCATTCGTCATATTCCGACCATGAATTCGGGAGATATCTACTTTGCCCCTGAATGTATGGCGTGTTTGTATGTAACGTCACCAGGAAAGTAGGCTATGGGTCAACATTTTAGAATTTTGCAAAGGGGGTGTCAGCCCGGTTTCAACGACACCGCATTCATAAAAATCCGACCATGCGTTCGGAGGATATCTGCTTTGCCCCTGAATGTACGGCCGGTTAGTATGTGACGTCACTAGGAAAGTAGGCTATGGGTCAATATTTTGGAATTTTGGAAAGGGGGTTCCAGCCCAAGTTCAACGACTCCTCATTCGTCATAGATCGACCATGCGTTCGGGGGTTATCGGCTTTGTTCCTGAATGTATCGCGGGTTGGTATGTGACGTCACCAGGAAAGTAGGCTATGGGTCAACATATTGGAATTTTGGAAAGGGGGTGTCAGCCCGATTTCAATGACACCTCATTCGTCATAATCCGACCATGAATTCGGGAGATATCTGCTTTGCCCCTGAATGTATAGCGTGTTAGTATGTAACTTCACCAGGAAAGTAGGCTATGGGTCAACATTATAGAATTTTGCAAAGGGGGTGACAGCCCGATTTCAACGACACCGCATTCATCAAAATTCGACCATGCGTTCAGAGGATATCGGCATTGCCCCTGAATGTACGGCGAGTTAGTATGTCACGTCACTAGGAAAGTAGGCTATGGGTCAATATTTTGGATTTTGGAAAGGGGGTTTCAGCCCGAGTTCAACGACACCTCATTCGTCATAATCCGACCATACATTCGGGAGATATCGGCTTTGTTCCGGAATCTATCGCGGGTTAGTATGTGACGTCGCCAGGAAAGTAGGCTATGTGTCAACATTTAGGAATTTTTGAAAGGGGGTGTCAGCACGATTTCAACGACACCTCATTCGTCAAAATCCGACCATGCGTTCGGGGGATATCGACTTTGCCAGGTGACGTCGCCAGGAAAGTAGGCTATGGGTCAACATTTTGGAACTTTTCGATCGTACCTCGTAAGTGAGGATAGGTTAGGATAGGTTAGTTAAGCCATTGCCGCCATTTAGGTTAGACGCCATTTTGGTTAGACGCCAATTTGATTAGCCGCCATTTTGCTTAGCAATCATCTTGTGACGTCATCGTCGCCATCTTGGATTTAGAGTGCGCCATATTCAAAAACTGCTGACGGGGTGCGTTAGAACTCTTACTGCCCCCCCCCCCCCCCCTACTTACGAGGACTGGAACGGGGTATACTCAGGCTCGGCCAAGGCCCAAGTGAGTATAGGGGGTGCGATTTCAACTTTAGCCATTCTTTGTGTGGTTTTCTGTGATTTTTCATTTTGCCCTTGGGCTAAATGCTGGGGTGATACCTACCGTAAGGCCACAGCTGCCTCCTTCCCACTTCATTGCTCAATCCTCCCACTCTTTCTATCCCTTTATGAGGCTCCTGTACGCATTGCAGGTGAGACCTCTTGAGCGTTGTGGCGATCACACACCCCAGTTGTAACCCCGACCCATACTCTCAGGCTACAGGTCACTGCCCTCAGTGGCGGTAGAGGTGGAATACCTTGCTTTGTTCATGGGAAAAGCTGATCCTGGAGGATAAAATTATAGCAAATCGTGCAAAGGTATGAATCAGCCTCAAAGGAATTTCTTAGGCTGTTGTCAACTTTTAAACGCACTAGTCGAGAGCTTCTGACGGTGTTACCATATTCAAAGTACATTAAAAGTAGTGGACTAGATACACCATGCCTCTTTGAGATGCTTGAGCAAAAGGCACAAGATAATATGAAAAGAAAAAGAAAGTTGACCCCCTAGCAGGGTATCAGCAAAGATCAGACGAGGGGCGATTAAGGCTGGAAAGTGAAAGACTCCCTAGGCCTCTGATACACTAAACTATTGGCAGTGTAAGGAGAACAAAAGTTGACCGAGTGAGGTCGACATGAAAGAAAACATAGTGGAGCCCTGCACAAGTAAGTGGAAGCATGCCAGACTCAGCTGGGATCCCCGTGATATTGAAGCAGGATGTTGTCTTGCTATATCAGCGATCCGGTTTGAAATAATCAGGTATTGCTGATAAGCGTAAACTGAAAACTTATTGTGTATGACATTTCCGTTTAACATGTGGAAAGTATATGAATGTCTGGTAATTTAAAAATGTTTATGTTCGACCCTGACTATTATGTGTCTGATAACTGTATCATAATGATGGTCATTATAACACTATTATTCATTATGAAACAGTTTCTCCCACCAATCACAGCTCAAGAATCATTTCTTTGACCAATTAGATAAGGATACCTTCGCGCATGCTCTCAAAATCCAACATGTCTATATAAATTACCGAAAGTGCACCGTCCATATGTTCGCGTAAATAAACTGGTGAATATGAGACAAGAAATAGCACTGTACATTAATATACCTAAATCCAATTTCTACTCAGCGCGTTGATTTCAAGCGACTACGGTGACAGTTTTGCTGAATACTGGTTCACGATCTGTACATCTGGCATTGAGAGCTTGGAATACTGAGATATGCTACCTAGCGCACCACCCGATCACAAAATTCTAGTTACTGAAGAGATATTTATCAATATTTAGTTAAAACATGTAATAAAGTTATAATTATCGTCGAACATAAACAGTCGCATGCAACTCGCTGCTTTTTTCATCATTCCACCCGTGGAATGAAGAAACAAAATCTTTGTTCAAAGTTTTATTACCGTGGTAGAGTTTTACATGCCGACAGGTTTGACACTGTTGTACTGATGGCATTTTTTTAATGGTCACTTCCTTATGATGCTCGTAGTTATTACAGAGTCGCAATTCGTTTAACACAGGGTCTTGAGTCCACGATGTTAGCACATGTTCCCATACTTCCTTAACTGCCTTTGCAGCCACATAAAAATGAATGATTTAGGTAAAGCATTTAATTCTTCTTTTGTAAAATTGGTTCATTTTTTTTACATATAAAAATTTCCCAATCGCATGCTCAATAGCATTATTGTCCAATTCCAACATTGACGACACAAGAAAAAAAAAACAAACAAAAAAACAAAAACAAAAAAACGCAATTATCTGTAAATCAATTGATTAATCAATACATTTCAATTCATGACTTACTCATCTATCAACATTACCAAAAAAACAGTTAAAAAGTTTATCATATTAAAAATAGAGCATTCATCAAATCTCACATACAGGTTTAACATTACTGCATAGTCATGTAGTTTTTAACATGAATTAGCAAACTCGTATCGTCTGTGATATCTAGTAATGAACATGGACACTGGATAAGGCATTAATCGAATCTCGTCTATAATTTTAACATCACAAACGGTCAACTTGTAGTTTTAACATGGATTTGCAAAATATTATTGTCAATGACATCTAGTAGTGAACATGAAAACTGGGCACATTGGATAAAGCGTTAATCAATTCATAAATGGTCAAGTCGTTTTAACACGGATTCGCAAACTAGTATTGTCAGCGACATCTAGTAGTGAACATTGACACTTGATAGAGTGTTAATCATAATCGCAAATGGCCAAGTCGTTTTAACACGGATTCACAAAATAGTATTGTCAGCGACATCTAGTAGTGAATATTGGCATTTGATAGAGCGTTAATCAAAATCACAAATTGTCAAGTCGTTTTAACACGGATTCGCAAACTAGTATTGTCAGCGACATCTAGTAGTGAACAATGACACTTGATAGAGTGTTAATCAAATCCTAAATGGTCAAGTCGTTTAATACGGATTCACAAAATAGTTTTGTCAGCGAAATATAGTAGTTAACATTGACACTTGATATAGTGTTAATCAAAATCACAAATGGTCAAGTCGTTTTAACACGATTCACTAAATAGTATTGTCAGCGACATCTAGTAGTGAATATTGGCATTTGATAGAGGGTTATTCAAAATCATAAATGGTCAAATCGTTTTAACACGGATTTGCAAAATAGTATTGTCAGCGACATCTAGTAGTGAACATTGACACTTGATAGAATGTTAATCAAATCATAAATGGTCAAGTCGTTTTAAGATGGATTCACTAGTAGTATTGTCAGCGGCATCTAGTAGTGAACATGAATATTGGATAGAGCGTTAATCAAATCACAAATAGTCAAGTCGTTTTAACATGGATTCTCATAATAGTACTGTCAGCGACATCTAGAAGTGAACATTGACACTCGATAGAGTGTTAATCAAATCATTAATGGTCAAGTCGTTTAACACGGATTCACAAAATAGTTTTGTCAGCGACATCTAGTAGTGATCATTGACACTTGATAGAGTGTTAATCAAAATCACAAATGGTCAAGTCGTTCTAACATGGATTCACAAAATAATATTGTTAGCGACATCTAGTAGTGAATATTGGCACTTGATAGAGCGTTAATCAAAATCACAAATGGTCAAGTCGTTTTAACATGGATTCGCAAAATAGTATTGGCAGCGACATCTAGTAGTGAACATTGACACTTGATAGAGTGTTAATCAAATTATGAATGTCAAGTCGTTTAACACGGATTCACAAAACAATATTGTCAGCGACTACTAGTGGTGAACATTGGCACTTGATAGTACGTTATTCAAAATCACAAATGGTCAAGTCATTTTAACACTAATTCGCAAAATAGTATTGTCAGCGACATCTAATAATGAACATGATCATTGGATAGAGCGTTTATCAAATCTCATCTACATGTTTAGTTATTAAAAAGGTACTCACCTTTAATTTAAAACTGCTGTTTCCAATTGAATTAGGTATAACCAGTAAACCAATTATCTGTAAATAAATAAACCAATCAATCAATCAATCAATCCATTCATTTCAATCCATCACTTACACATCGAGTTTAATCTATTAAATACATACCTCTCAAATATTTATTTATTTTTTCCAAATAACGCCACTGCTTTTTTTTTCGATTAACTTGTATATAAATGATAGCACTGCAGCACTAATCACCTGGCATGTAACTAATGAGTGGCAATGATAGGTATGACCTTGCTTTTATATTGTTCAGTATTGCCAGCTTGCAAAAAATTGTCTACGCATGAGTGAGTGAAATATAATAAATCACTGTACATTGAGATTCGCAATATATCAAGATTCAAATTACTGCAAACATTTTACATTACCTGACATTCATATTCTTTACACATGGCAAACGGAAATGACAAACACAATAAGTTCTCAATTTACACTTATCTGCTACACTTGCTTATTTCAAACAGGATCGCTGATATGGCAAGACAGCATCCTGCTTTAAGATTCTCGCTGTCGGTGGCTATGTAATGAAACAAATACTATGTCATCTAGTTAGACATTATAAAATCGTGAGCTTACATCTAGTGAAATGTGTGTTGACAACCACGGGGACCCCAGCTGAGTCCAGCATTGCTTCCACTTACTTGGTCAGGGCCCCTCTCTGTTTTTCTTTCATGTCGATCTCACTCGGTCAACTCTTGTTCTCTTCACTCCCCCAATGGTATTAATGTATCAGAGGCCTAGGGAGTCTTTCACTTTCCAACCTTAATCGCCCCTTGTCTGATCTTTGCAGATACACTCCTTTTGCAAGGGGGTTAACCTTCTTTATCTTTTTCATGTTATCTCCGGCCTTTTGCTCAAGTCTCTCAAAGAGGTAGGGTGTATGTAGGCCCACTACTTTTAATGAACTCTGAATATGGTTACACCCTCCAAAGCGCTTGGCTAGTGTGTTTAAAAGTTGACAACCCACTAAGAAATTCTCTTCGGGTGGATTCTTAGCTTTGCTCGCTTGGCTATCATTTTATCATCCAGTATCAGCATTTCCCATGAACTAAGCAAGGGATCCCACCTGTACCGCCACTAAGGGCAGTGTCCTCGAGCTTGAGACTCTGAGTCAGTGATACAATAGGGGTGCGCAACATCCATGCGGTTTCGCATGCAAAGCATACAGGAGTCTCATTAAGGAATAGAAAGTGTGAGAGAGTGTGACAAGGAATTGAAAAAAGAGACTGCCGTGGCCTTACGGTAATTGGGAAACCACTGACAACCGCTTCAAGAATGACTGGGGGGGGGGGGGATCGAACCCCCCACACCCGCCTACTCATTTGAGCCTGGGGTGAGGCTGAGTAATTCCCATTCCTGTCCTCGTATCACTTTTTCAAATTTCATGACAGAGCCGGGAATCGAACCCAGGATCTCCAGGACGGCTGCTAATCATGCTAACCGCTGCGCCACCATATAGTAATACATACACTCCAGTTGTTTGCGATCTGACAGTCAACGTGTTTAGAGAGAACGCGTAATTCAACACCGATATCATGCAACAGTTGCAGTTTTCGTTATCACAAGGTTCCATGCCATGCATGCTAATGTTGCCTAGCAAGCAGTAGTGTTTCATGTTTTATCTTAAACACAACTCCAATCAAGAACTTTAATATCTTGGAATTCATTCTAGTAGCTCAGAGACGGAATGTATGACACTCGTGTTTTGAAGCCTCTAAGGAGAAAGCACGTTAGCCTCTCACTGCTGGGTCCATAATTCGAATCCCAGTCACTCCATGTGAGATTTGTGCTGGACAATGCAGAGACAGGCAATGTTTTTTTTTTTGGTCTTCCAGTTCTTACTACCAAGAATATCATTCTAGCATTTTATTTCATGGGTCATCCGTTTAATCATTACTCCCAGGGGAGTGTGACAGGCTTCAGCAGTCAGCAACTTTTCATATCCTCGCTGTTAAATTAGGATCTTATTCATTCATTCCATACCCTAACCCGGTTGGCCAAGCAACACTTTACCCTATCATTTCATTTCATTTGTTATTCATTTAATCATTGTTTCAAATCCTCACCGCTAAATGAGAGGCTTATTCATTCCATTCCCTGATTGCTCAGTTGAACAACACTTTCCACTATCATTTAATTTCATATGTCATTCATTTGAACATTTTCCCAAGAAAGTGCGACAGGCTTTAGCAGCCAGCACTGTTTCAAATCCTCAATGTAGCTACATGGTTAGCGCGCTAGGCATTGGCCCAAAGTGCCCCGGGTTCGATTGCCGGCCGAGTCATCAGGGATTTTTATCTCCTGGGGTTAATTCCAGTGGCTCGGGGACTGGGTGTATGTGCCGTCTTCATCATTACTTTATCCTCATTACGAAGCACCGGTCACCCACGGGCGTCAACTAGAAATACCTGCACTCGGCCTCTCCAGAGGCCACACGATCGTTTCATACCGCTAAATAAAGGATTCATTCATTCCATTCACTAACCCGCTCGGTCAACTGAAAGCATGCAGTGATTTTTTCATTTTTCAATCATGTCTTTACCAACCATGAGTTGAACCATCACATACAGCTCTACAATCCATGATTTGTGAAATGCATTTTGCAAGCATGAAAAAATGCCGTGGCCGACCACCGGTTTTGTTCTTTCATAGCTTACAGGTTAGCATGCTAGGCTTTGACTTACTTGGGTTCAATTGCCTGCCTGCTACAAACCATGGCATAAGCCTCTGCGATTCATGGTTCATTCAAAAATCGACTAATGCATTGGCAAGCATGGCTATCATGGTTCGCCACATCGGGGAAAACGAATCGCCGTATTACGATCCGTCGTTCCATCGAACATAGGAAAAGCGAATCGTCGTATTACGACCCATCGTTCCATCGAAATAGCCATGGATAAAAAATAACTCATCCATAAATCATTATTCAAAAAGCTCACCCTCTTACAAAATCCCCAAGTGCGCATGCGTAAAAACAAAAAACAAAAATGTTAAATCATAGTTGCATATACGACTATGCATGTTTTTCATGTGAAACATCGTTGAACATCCTTTTATCGTTCAAACTGTCACATGTCGCACTTGGAAAGCAAGATTTTCTAAAAAAAATATGATTTCTCCCCTTGTAGGGGTAGGTTTTATTTTGGGGTGGATATAGGCTATTGATTGGAAAAGGGTGTCGGCCCGAGTTCAACGACACTTCATTCCTCAAAATCCGACCATGCGTTCGGGAGACATCGGCTTTGCCCATGAATGTATGTGACGTCACCAGGATAGTAGGCTATGGGTCAACATTTTGGAATTTTGGAAAGGGGATGTCAGCCCGATTTCAACGACACCTCATTCGTCAAATTCCGACCATGCGTTCGGGGGATATTGGCTTTGCCCCTGAATGTATGGCGGGTAAGTATGTGACGTCACCAGGAAAGTAGGCTATGGGTCAACATTGTGGAATTTTTGGAAAGGGGGTGACAGCCTGATTTCAACGACACCTCATTTGTCAAAATCCGACCATGCGTTCGGGGGATATTGGCTTTGCCCCTGAATGTATGGCGGGTAAGTATGTGACGTCACCAGGAAAGTAGGCTCTGGGTCAACATTTTGGAATTTTTGAAAAGGGGGTGTCAGCCCGAGTTCAACAACACCTCATTCCTCAAAATCGGACCATATATTCGGGAGATATTGGCTTTGTTCCTGAATCTATGGCGAGTTAGTATGTGACGTCACCGGGAAAGTAGGCAATGGGTCAACATTTTGGATTTTTGAAAGGGGGTGTCAGCCCGATTTCAACGATACCTCATTCGTCAAAATCCGACCATGCGTTCGGGGTATATCGGCTTGCCCCTGAATGTATGGCGGGTTAGTATGTGACATCACCAGGAAAGTAGGCTATGAGTCAACATTTTGGAATTTTTGATCACACCTCGTTGCGAAGTCACCAGGAAAGTAGGCTATGGGTCAACATTTTTGGAACTCTTTGATCACCCCTCGTTGTGACGTCACCGGGAAAGTAGGCTATCGGTCAACATTTTGGAATTGTTCGATCCCACCTCGTAGGTGAGTTTATGTTATGCTAGGTTAGTTAAGCCATGGCCGCCATTTTGGCCGCCAACTTTTGACGCATCGCCGCCATCTTGGATTTAAAGCGCACCAAATTCAAAAACTGCTGACGGGGTGCGTTAGAAATCTTACTGCCCCCCTACTCCCGTGCCACTCTTCAAATTTCTTGACAGAGCCAGGAATCAAACCCATAACCTCCGGGGGCGGCAGCTAATCATGTTTACCATACAGCGATACATACTGTATACTTGCATGCAATCTAACAGGCAGCATGTTTAGAGAAGGTGTAATTTAACACAGTTATCATGCTAGAGTTGCTGTTTTCATTATCACAAAGGTTACATTCCATGCGTGCCACTGTTGACAAAACTGCATCATGTTTCAACATCTCTGCTACTAGCTAGCCAGCAATAATATTCCAAAATTAATCTTAAACCCAACCTCAATCTGGAGTGTAATCTCTTGGAATTCATTCATGTGTCTCAGAGAATGGGTTTATGTCACTAGCATTTTAAAGCCTCTATGGCTTAGACGAAAGCATGCTAGTCTTTCACTACTGAGTCCATAGTTCAAATCCCTGTCACTCCATGCGCGATTTGTGCTGGACAAAGCAAAGAGATACCGTTTCCTTTCTCTGGTGATGACAGTTTCCCCTGCTACCATTTCATTCTAGCAACACTCTCTACAATCTTTTTTATTTCAATGATCATTCATTTAATCATTACCACAGGAGAGTGAGACAGGCTTTAGCCGCCGGCACAGTTTCATATCCTTTTCGATAAATGAGAACTTCATTCATTCCATTCCCCGATCATTTAGTCGAGCAACACTTTTCCACAATCATTTTTATTTCATTTGTTATTCATTTAATCTTTTCCTCCAAGAAAGTGCGACAGGCTTTATCTGTTGGCACTGTTTCAAATCCTCATCGCTAAATGAGGGGTTCATTCATTCCATTCCCTAACCCGCTTGGTTTATTGAAAGCAGGCTGTGGATTTTAATTTTTCAATCTTGTCTTTAAAAAGCTAGAGTTAAACCATTACATACAGCTCTGCGATCCTTGGTTAATGAAATAGCAATGAATGCATTTTGTAAGCATGAACATCGTGGCAGACCACCGGTATCGTTCATTCATAGCTGACGGGTCAGCGCGCTAAGCTTTGGCTTAAAGTATCTATGGTTTAATGGTCTGCTACAAAACCATTGCATAAGCCTCTATGATTTTGCATAGTTTTTTACATGGCCAGCCACCGGTATCGTTCATTCATAGCTAACCGGTTATCGCACTAGACTTAAACCTAAAGCATCTCAGGTTCAATTGCCTACTACAAAACCATCGCATAAGCCCTCTCTGATCTATGATTTCATGAAATAGCGATGAATACATTGGCTAGAAAGCCATTGCATAAGCCACTGCGATTCATGATTGTTATGGAATAGCAATCAATATATCCCCAAGCATGGTCATTGTGGTCAGTCACTGCTATCGTTCATTCATAGCTAACAGGTTAGTGTGCTAGCCTTTGACCTAAAGTATCTCAGGTTCAATCACCTGTTATACTAACCATGACATAAGCCTGTTAACCATTCCCCGAGGGGTGTGCGACAGGCTTCAGCCACTGACACCGTTTTATATCCTTGTTGCTAAATGAGAACTTTATTCATTCCATTTCCTGACCAGGTCTGTCGCAATCGATTCAAAATATCAAAAATTGAAAAACAAATCACTATTCCATCAAACATCTGAAAACGCATCATCGTGGCTATCACTGGCCACAGTGGCTGTACTCAATAGAACAATCGATATTTCGACCAACAAACTGTCATAAACCGACCCGTCGAAATAGCAATTAGGGCTACTATATTGGAATACCACCACCGTGGCTAGCGATCGCCTTGTTGAAACACATGCCGAGTGGCATTGTCTCTCTCGCAACCACTCTTCATGAACATTTTTAAGAGCTAATATTTTTTTCAAAAAATTGTTGTTGGCCCTTTGTCAAAATTTCAAAAATACACTCAGCAAGGGGGCGTTAGCCCGTGTTCTATAACCCATCGTACACGTCTCTAGCGTTATTGATTTGCGAGATATAGCAAAAAGTCTAAAATCATGGTTTTACTCCCAAAAATTATGTTTCCCTAATTCTAAAAACCTGAACCTATTAGAAAAATAAAGAGGGCTTCGAGACGAGCGATTTGACACGTCGCACGTACAAATCCGAATAAACTGTCGGGAGATATCGACAAGCTTTCTAATCGTTGTGACGTCACCAGGAAAGTAGGCTATGGAGTAACATTTTGGAAATTTTTGATCACACCTCGTTGTGACGTCCCCAGGAAAGTAGGCTATGGAGCAATATTTTGGAACTTTTTGATCACACCTCGTTGTGACGTCACCAGGAAAGTACGCTATGGGACAATATTTTTGGAACTTTTTGATCACACCTCGTTGTGACGTCACCAGGAAAGTAGGCTGTGGGGCATGATTTTGGAATTTTTGATCACACCACGTTGTGACGTCACCAGGAAAGTAGGCTCTGGGGCAGCATTTTGGAAATTTTTGTTCACACTTCGTTGTGACGTCACCAGGAAAGTAGGCTATGAGTGACGTCACCGCCGCCATCTTGTAACGTCACCGTCGCCATCTTGTAACAACAACATATGACGTCATATTCCCCCCTCCCCTCCTCCCCCATCTCGGTGACGTCACCGGGAAAGTAGGCTACTCGTGAGAACCCGTCACTCCCCCCTACTGTTAGGCGAAAATAATATGTAAATGCCTAGTTCACCTACCGACTGAACCAGTCATTAGATCCCTAATAAACTCGAGACTCACGTAGGCTACCGGATACAAAAGTTACAACAATTTTGTCTAATTAGTTTAAGTATGGAAGCGGGACCTAATTCTCAAGTAGAGCCTACTGTATTATAAACCATAACATACGTATCAATACATCAATTCTTACCAACTTTGGCATCTTTTAAACTACATAGCCTATAACGCTTATAAGCTCCCTTAGTTACGCCCTACAAAGTAATTATATTGAATATTACGTGCGTCCGCCATCTTGAATGTATAAAATAAAACATTCCGCTCCTTAAAGCAACAGGAGTCTAGGAACTCTGTGTACTGAGTGGGTGTTGGATTTTTCTGATAAGCTAACCTGTGTTTCTGAGGTGATTGTAGTATTAGTAATAGCTGTATATTTAAGGACTAGTTATAGGGTAGGAGCCCCGGGATTTGAGCAAGTTAGCTCATCGCCATTTGCCGTGAGGGAAGACCACTGGCAGCTAACGGTACCGGGATTTGAGCCTTCAATATGTGGACTTACAGCTCCTCCGTGATGTCGCAAATGTGGGATTTTTAAAACTATCAGGTATGACTGAATATATTTCCAAGTTCGTGGAATCAATCCAAGCTAAAACGTTTTCGAGAAACCAAAATATATCATACGAATATTACATAAGTAATTATTTGGCCTTTTTGTGGAGTTAAATCTTGGCGCATTTTCCGTATCTGTGGGCGAGCTGGTAACCGCAAGTGATATAGCCTAAAGTATTAACTGTGAATGGACAAACAAACCAACTAACCAACTAACTAAATAACCAACTTACTACTTAAGTATACATACAAACTAATATATTTAATGTGTCTCTCGTGAAGCCTTCCTTCGTCGTCCGTGTTTAGCGTGGTATGAAGCTGGGTGAAGCAGCAGGGAAGCAGGAGTGCAGCGGAGGTAGCCTAAAATGGCAACATGCAGGCCTTGAGAGTAATTGATCCGTACGTCACGTCATCGACGTTGATAACCGGGGATTTTTTTTACATATTCCCTATCTTTAAATTAACAGCCATCCAGGAAAAAGAAATTCAAATTAAAGCCCGCCCAAAATTTGTAACTTGAGGTTAGGGTATGAAAGAAGGTGGCCGTGACCTTTAATTTGGTAACCATCACAGCATTTGCCTAGAAAAGAAAGTGGGTATCAAACCCTGGACGCTAATACGTAACCCGTGACCACATAATAATAATAATAATAATAATAATAATAAGTAGCCTTACAAATCCCATAAGGGCTATGGCCTCCTGCTTTGCAGGGAATTGCTCAGTTTACCTCATCAGGTGAGCATGTCCTGAGGAGCATTCGGGGTTATTCTTTCTGATTGGGCCTTCTATATAGATGTGCAGCTGATTAAAGATTAAGTAAATTATATTACGCTGGCATAACATTCGCTACCACAATCTTCATTTCTGAGTCTGGCGATATCAAGGCCTCAAATATCCATTAGTATTACGGAAATCATAATAGCCATCAACCAATATCTGGGAGCTTCCCATTGCCACTAAGCACAAAGCTTACCCTGTCTAAGCACTTGAACAATGACAGGAACTGCCAAGTCTTCACTCTTGAGTAAAATCTACGTATATTTAACCGTTTCAAATAGAAGGTCTTTTTAAAATACAATACAAAACCTTACCGGTGGAGTTTTAACATCTAGTTTGGATGCAGATACCTATACACGTTCTTTAACATCCCACAAATCATTCACTATGTTGTGCACATGTGGTCCCGGAAGGAATTAACAAGTGTTTTGCAAGATAGTCGAACCATTTGAATTCCTTGTAACAGGAGCTGCAGTAAGGTTATTTATTCCCTTGTGAACACGATGATGTTTCCTCAAATTAGAGCGCGAGCTGAATCGCTTTGGGCGCAGCAAACAGACAATGCGGTCTCTTCCCTGAGTGAACGACAAAATGTTCCATTAGATCTGTCCAACTTACAAATGACGTCTCACATGTGATACATGTGTATTACTTCACTCCAGTATGAACAAAAGTGTGCTTCTTGATGTCACCGCTCTGTGAGAAGCCTTTATTGCACACCAGAGATATGTACCGCTTTGCTGCATGTCCACTGAACGGTGTCTTTCTAGTTGATGCATTGTTTTATTGGTCACTGCATGCGAGTCTCCCTAGGTCTTACCACTCCTGCCTCATCTTCGCTGTTCTTGTCCATTGTTTTCCTCCCCATTTTACGAACCAGTCTGCCCATCTGATTCTTTGTCTCCCAACGTTTCGCCTTCCTCTTCTTGGGTCCCACATCGTCATTTTGTATGTCCGTAGGTTAGGATCTAATCTCGCTAAATGTCCACCCAATCTCCATTTGAGTTGGTCTGCTGATGTCATAGCGTCTTTCATGCCAGTTCTCCTTCTTAAATCTTCGTTCCGTATTCTATCTCACAAAGAGACATGAAGGATCTTCCTCTCCATTATCCGTTGACACCTCTGGATCATTTGACTCTGTTTCGATGTTAATGCCCAAGTTTGGCAACCATAAAGTAACACCGGTATCACGCATTTTCCCAGAACTTCAGCCTTTAAAGTGAGTTTTTGGGTCTTGTCAGCCAGTATAAACTTTAGGGACCAAAAGCTCTTCCATGCTTGTCCTATTCTTCGTTTGACCTCTATCTCTAAACGACTTGAAAATGACATGTTCTGACCGAGATATACATATTCTTCAACATATTCCAGTGTTTCTCCGTTCACATTAATTGGGGCTTCTAACGAATTGGTCATCAGTTTCGTTTTCTTCGGGTTCATTGTAAGGCCCACTTCTTTACTTGTTTTGTCTAATTCGTTTATCATTTGTTCCAGCTCTTTCGCTGATTCAGACACCAAAACAATGTCGTCTGCGAACCGTAAATGGGTTAGTCTTGTCCCATCGATTCTGATGCCATATTTTTCTTCCCAGTCTAGTTTTCTAAACTGATTTTCCAGCAAACAGGTGAATAATTTTGGTGAGAGGGGGTCTCCCTGTTTTACTCCCCTTTCTATCATGATGTTGCATCCTTCTCTTTCTGTCTTTATTCTGGCTTGGTTACCGTCGTAGAGTTTGCCTAGGAGTCTAACGAATTTGTTTGGTATGCCTTGTTTTTCCAGTGCTTCTAAGACGCTTTCGTGATCTCCGGAGTCAAATGCTTTGTTGTAATCCACAAATGCTATATACACCTCTAGATTAAATTCCTGAACTTTCTCCATGAGTTGATTTATTGTTTACAAGTGGTCTGATGTACAGAAACTCTTTCTGAATCCTGCTTGCTCTATCGGTTGCTGTTCGTCCAGTGCCTTTAGTCATCCTATTGGTTAGGATCTTCATAAATAGCTTGTAGAGGTTTACAATTAGGTTGATCGGTCTGTAGTTGTTTATGTCGTCCTTGGCTCCCTTTTTGTGTTGTATGATAATGCTTTGTTTCCACTGCATTGGTGAGTCTTCTGATGTGAGTATGGTATTAAATAATGTTGTGATGACTGGGGTTAGGTCTTCTTCACCCCATTTTAGAAATTCATTGTAAATTCCATCTTCACCTGGGCATTTTTCGGTTTTCGTTTGTCGAAAGGCTGCTCTTACTTCACTGGGTAGTATTGGAGGTGTTTCTTCCTCTAAGTTTTCTACTGAAGTATTCTGGTCCTGATGCAAGTTGGATCTTTGAGAGTTACTTGAGTATAGTGTTCTATAGAACTCTGTCGCTTGCGTCATTATCTCTTCTCTTGAGGCTTGTCTTTTTTCGTTGTTGTCTTTTACTCCCAGTATCCAATGTTTGCCTGGAGTTAATTCTTTTCTAATCTTCTTTATTGATTTTGTGGTATCCATGATTTCTTTGACCACTTTAGTGTTGTGTTCTCTGATGTCTCTTCGGATTTGCCTTTTTGATTGTTTATTGACTTCCGCATAATCCAGCTTTTTGTGTTCGTTTTCTATGGCTTGTGATTTTAGACGTTCTCTTTCTTCGATCAAACATTTGGTGCTATCCTTTAGTTTTGTTCTATTTTTCATAATGTTTCCAGGTGTTGACGATTGTTTGGCTGCGCGTGATATGCAATTTCCAAGCTCTGTATAGTGTTGTTGGACTTTTGCTCCGTTTGTTGGTTGAAGTCTCGTAGGTTTTGTTGTAGTACTTTTACATACTCCACCCTGTCTATGCATCCTGGATGTGTAGTTTTGTTGTTGAAGTAGTGTCTCCTTTTCTTCTTTATTCTCACTTTCAATCGTACCATTCTGTGATCTGTGTCAAACTTCAGACCATTTATCACTTGTATGTTTTTCACCTCTGTTAGTCTATTGGTTAGGATGAAGTCGATTTCATTTTTGATTTCCCATTCGGAGATTTCCATGTCCATTTGCTTTATGGGTTTTTCTTGTAAAATGTGTTCAAAATTTTAAGTCTTTGTCCCAGTGCAAACTGTATTAGTCTTTCTCCTCTTTCGTTCCTTGTTCCGTATCCGTGCGAGCCCATAGGTTCTTCTTCTTCGTATTCCTTTCTTCCTACCTTGCTGTTGAAGAATCCAATTATGAATGTTGTGTGTGCTTCGTACTCGGCTAATGTGTCTTCGAGGAGCATATAGAAGTATTCAATTTCTTCTTCCGTACTTGCTTCTGTGGGAGCATAGACTTGAATTATTATGAATGTGTTGTCATTTAATTTTAGGGATAATACTATGATTCTTTCTGAGATTCCCTTTATTTCTTTATATATTGTTTTAAATGTCTTTTTTTATAAAAAAAACCTACCCCTTTTTGTCCTTTTGTTTCCCCTATGAAGCTAAAGACATCCCCATTTGTTTTCTCTATTATGTCTTCGCCGTATTGCCTAACCTCACTGAGGCCTAATATATCGTACCTTAAGTTTTCGAGTTCTATTTCTTTATCTTGGGTTCTTAAGGTTCTAACGTTTAGTGTACCTAGTATGAGTTCTTCTTCCTTTTGTGAAGGTTGTTTCATCGTTGTGTTTGGTTGATTTCTTCTTCCCCGTTTTTTGAGGTTAAGTCTTTCCAGTGCACCCACTGGTCATTTAACAGGATTTTCTGGTATCCAACTCTTACATTGTTATTGCCCTTTTCCCTTTCTTCCCTGGCTTTCTGTCTGAGTGATGCTTGGATTTCTCTTTCTTTTATTGTGAGGTCATCATCTATGAATATGTCTTGTCCTCTCAGTTTGTGTTTGTTTCGGACTATTTTTAGTTTGTCTGCAAAATTTGTGAAACTGACTTTCACTATACCTCTATTGTTTCTGTCTTTACCGACGTAGGTTGATTTTTCTGCCGTCACTTCTTTTTCTATCGTGTCCAATATCTTCTTGATTTTGTTCTTTTGTTCGTCTTTGTTACTTTCATCATTAGTGAATTCTTTACTTTTTACCACTATGTTGTTCCTCCTTTCTCTTTTCGACTGTTATTCTTTTGGATAATGTTTCTATCTTTTCTTGTATTGTGTTGTCTATGTTAGTGATTTTTTGTTCTAATGAATTTTTTGTTCTTGCGCAGTATTCATTTCTTTTTTTATATTTCCTTTCTCATGGACTGAATTTCCTCTCTTGTTTCTTGTTTAAACTCTTCAGTTTGAGGGGCCGATAACCTAGATGTTAGGCCCCTTAAAACAACAATTATCATCATCATCTTCAGTTTGCTTTTTCAAATCTTTAAGTTCTGATAGTATTTCAGAAAACATACCTTTAATGTCGTCTCTTTGGGGTTTTACATTGTCTGTGTGTTCTTCTTCTCCCGAGCTTTCTGAGGTTGATATTTTGATTTTTGTCAGTTTTTGCTTTATGTTTTTAGTTAAGGGCTGTGTTTTGGGTGGCATGTTGTTATATTTGCTAGTTACGTACTGTGATATATTTTAATCCTCTTTTTGGCGCGTGTAGTGTATTAATCTGCTTTTGCTTTATTCACTTCGTTTTTGCAATATAGTTCCTCTCACACTCATTCGCTTCTATTTTGGTGCTAAAATATGTCTATGTATATTGTTAAAAGTCTTCACAGGTTGCTGGTTTTCTTGTGTGAGCTGATACTATGCCTGTGATTTGTGGTGTAAAACGTTCGTTATGCGACGAATGTCCTCGTTCGTTGTTGACAGGCCAGTGTCTTGTAAACGGCATGTCTCATTGTCCATACAGAGTTTCTTCTGGTCACATGTTATTTTTGTGGTAAGGCATTCTGACGGTTCTTTGTTGCTGTATGCGATTAGTGTTTTGGTGAGCTTTGTGATAATAACCTCACTAATCTCCTTCTCTTGTGCGATGTGATTTATTTCTGATATTTATCTCCAATTTGGGTGATTCCTTGTTTTCTTTCATTGTGTACGTCTTCCTCGGGTACATTTTTCACTTTTAAGCTGCGCTGATATCGTTTTACCTTGCAACGGATCCAAAAACTGTGGAGCTCGGAAATGGCGCGTGTTTACTTGACAACCTCTGTCTGATAACCGAGACCACATAAGGCTGAAATTATTATAATGTGTTTGCAATGTCCTGTAGCCTATTGCCCAGGCTAATTTCGAACATATTTGCCTTATTTTTGGAAACTTTTAACAGGAACTGATCGATGCTTTTCAGGAATGTTCTCCAAAACTCTCTCATTACCTTGACATTTACTTTTTGGAAAAAGACTAACTGTCTTCTGGAATGTTCATGGTTCTTCATGTCTCACTGAGAGATAGAATACGGAACGAAGATATAAGAAGGAGAACCGGCATGAAAGGCGCTATGACATTAGCAGACCAGCTTAAATGGAAATGGGGTGGACATGTAGCCAGATTAGATCCCAACCGATGGACGTACAAAATCACGATGTGGGACCCAAGAACGGGAAGACGAAGAATCAGATGGGCAGACATGTTCGTAAAATGAGGAGGAAAACAATGGACAAGAACAGCAAAGATGAGGCAAGACTGGAAAGACCTAGGGAATTTCACATGCAGTGACCAATAAAACAATGCATCAATTATAAAGACACCGTTCGGTGCACATGCAGCAAAAACGGTGCAAAAAGGCTTCTCACAGAGCAGTGACTTCAAGAAGCACAGCCTTGTTCATACTGGAGTGTAGAAATACACTTGTAGCACTTATGGGAAATCATTTGCACGGCGAACAGTGCTCATGGAACGATATCACCAGACTCAATGAACGAAAATATTTCTATATAACAGATTGTTGAAGCGACCTACCAGCGCAATATAATTTACTTAATTTTTAATCAGCTGCACATCTATATTATAGGCCCAATCAGAAAGAATGACCCCGAAACTCATCAGGACTTGCTCACCTGATGAGTTAAATCTGAGCAATTCCCTGCATATTTCAGGAAGCCACCCTTATGCGATTTGCAAGGCTATTTATTATTGTTTATTATTTTTAAAATGCATAATTTTAACAGCACTTTCATGAACTCTTCCATGTGGCAAAATTAAACTGAAGTAAAATTTGGAAACGGCATGCTAGTATATAACACATAGGCTATAAGAAGGAATTACATCTAAACACTAAGCTTTATATGTTGAAAGGTTCCGGGAAGATAGGGAAATTGTAGGCTACCTAGAACAACATTTTAGTGACAAATTTCAAGCAGGATTTTTCCTGTTGTATGAACTTGCCTGTACCACAGTATTCTCTTCTTCCCTTTGCTCCTAGCGCAGCCCATTTATTATATTTTTTAAGCTTTTATCGTCTAATAAAAAGAGTTTTTCTGTGAAGAACTAAATAGCCTATTGTCATATAGGCCAATCCGACTTACGCAAATTGCCTCAATTTTCAGTTTTAATTGCTGTAATAGATTCGTAGATATTGGGAACTGGGAAAATATTTCATATGGTCACTATGTTGGATTATTATATATACAGTAGACCTTCGAGTTATGTAGGCTACATGAAGATTATTGTGTAGGTGTTTTATTCCAACTTCAATCGCATGATTAGGACACAAGAAGTAGCCTAAAAACGAGATTTTAATTATTTTCTCAGCCACCATCTTGTGGTTATGAAAATAATTTAAATGAATTAGATGCCATTGGATTAAAATTTATATAAGCATATACCGTATTAAGTTTCACTGCGATCCGATAGTTAAATCACGAGAAACGTCCACTTGAATATTTGAAATTCGTGTCACCGCCATGTTGGATTTGTGCTCACCCGGTTATTGAACGTCCCATAGGTGAACTTATGGTTATAGCCTATATACACATGCCAAATTTCAGTTTGATTGCTGCCATAGATTAATAGATATTGAGAAACATCTAAATATTTCGGTTAGTCGCCATGTCAGAATTTAATAACTTATATGCAGGTTATGGAGTTATGTACTGTTGGATGAGTATTATTGGGTACGTTCATTATTCAAACGTTGATTTCGACCGCGTGATTAGAACACACGAATTAAGAATTTAATTTTGAAATTTCGCACAACCGCCATCTTGAGGTTACATAAACAATTGAACTAAATTAGATGTCAGTGCATTGCTATTTTTATAGTAAATTCCTGTACCAAGTTTCACTGCGTTCGGATGGTTAAATCGCGAGAATAGTTTATTAAAATGTTTCAATTCGCTTGGCCGCGATGTTCGTTTTGTACTTAACAGGGCTTTGAAAGACACATCGTTGAACGTCCTGTAGTGCCCTTTACCACTGAACAAAATTTCTGGGTGCTATGAGTAATAGTTTCGGAGATATAGGATGCCGGTGAAATATTTCGCACAACTGCCATGTTGGATTGGTGAGACGTAATAAAATTTGCAGGGCACGGTCGGGGTCGGATGCAATAGTAATTTCACCTTACCGAATTTCATTGAATTCGCTCCAGCCGTTTAGATGTTATTAGGGAGGGACATACACACGGACGCACACACATAGCCTACACACACACGCACGCAGACAAATGGTGATCACATAAACCTTTTTTTTTCATAAATGAAAATAGGCCCATAAAAATATTCTTGGGTGGGTTTACTAATAGAACGCATGATTGTGGGAAAGTATTAGGAAAAAGAATCAGTAGATTAATATGGCACTAAAACAACATTTTGATTTTTTTAATGAGTCTGGGCATTCCAGAAGTGAAGCAAGTGAAATATCCTAAATGACAAACCGTTTACTTAGGCTATTTGTATACAAAGTTAAACCGTTTCGAGTCAGCACGCTAATTTTGTAGCTTATACAATATCTTCATTAGCCTACTTCAAACAGCACTCTGATTAGTTTATTGGTTTCTATCACAGAACGACGGAGGAGACGCAAACAATTAGATCATTTTAATGGCTCGGAACTCCTTGGTCAACTGTACCGTGTAGGTCTACTAGGTGGTTGTTGAATTTTTCTGATAACCTGTGTTTCTGAGTTTACTGTAGTATTGTGTAGGCTAGGTGTCCCTGGGCTAGGAACAAGGTAGCACACCACCATTTGCCTGGGGAAAAGGCCACTAGCCGCTGCCGGTGTCAGGATTCGATCTTTCAATATGCAGACTTGCAGCTCCTCCGTTCTGTCACGTGTGGGATTTTTAAAACTACCATGTGTGAGACTAAGAGACTAAGAGGTGTTTACCCGACCCGAGAGGAGGGCTCGCCCCATATGTCCAATTTCGCGTGTTTGATCCAGGCCAATTTGGTGGATTTTTTAGATGCTTAATATAACGTATGAATATTACATAGGCTACAGTATGCAGTTACTTGGATGTTTTGCAAATTTAAATCTTGGCCTGTTCTCCGTATCTGTGAGAGCCAATTTGATAACCGTCAACAGTGGAGCCAAGTTATGTACGGTTTTAACGGTCCGGATAAGTGACTAGTCTGCGTACAACCAGGAACTCAAATGGACCAACAAACAAACAAACAAACTCTGACGAATTTCAAATGCGAAGTCGGGCCTTGCTCTTTTCAGAGACCCCCTTCAGTATCCTGTAAAAATAGGATAGTGTAATGCACTGGTAAATAAGGAAGAAATGAAATGAGAACTACTGCATGGGTCCAAGCTCTGTGAATTTGGGCGGTGAAGTGACGCGGGAGGTGGGAGGAGAAGGGCCTGTCAACAGCCCGCAGTGTTATCCGGAATTCCTGACTATTCCAATACTCCTAACATAGGGCCGTTGCCTAAACCACTGTGGTGTTACGAATGAGTGAGTGGGTCACTGACCCATGTATTTGGTTCTGTTACTACGCACGGACCGGGTACCCTCATCACTCATCACCATCACTCCTCATCGTCTACGATCCACATTCCTCTCAGATTCACGGAGCTTCGACTCAAGCAGTAACTACCTAATTTATACATATATTTCAAAAAAATTCTCCTGTGAAAATCTTAAAGTTTTGAATGAATCCGCTTTCACTTCGGTGCTGGGGTTCTTGAGTTAAACTTTTATAAAACATGAGATGAGATAACCAGTGACAGTGCCTACGCGGCATTTCCAATCGTCAGGCTTGAGAACTGTCATTGTTCTTCATTCGTAATACAGCTTTTAGTCATTTCCCATCATTAGTTCCTTAACGCGCTGATTCTGAGCATAGCCAGGGATCAATGGAGGAACACCCTACTAGGAGCGACATGGCTGGTCTTCAAGGTATTTTAGAAGGAGTAGGTAAATGCAATTGAGGGTTATGTCATGCAAAGATGTAGGCTATCTCCCACAACATCTTTACACTGTAGGCCTATGAACCCTCAATTCCGCCACTCATGTAGATAATTTACTACCGTACTATTATAGAAATACCCTGTTGCTGAAGGTATTCCATAAATACATCAGATTAATTATATTTCCTTCCTAAAGTGTCTGCAACTTACTCTTCCCATAACCAAGTTTGCTGACATCAACAGCATCATTTCTTGCCTGTGAATAATTGATTAGCAATACATTGGTAATAACTAGAAGTATTTTTTTTTTCACTTAATAGACTAATTTCCACTCCACAAAGCACACATCATTTGGGAAACCAGGATGACCAAACAAAATTGTTTTAGACACAACTACTAACGCCCTGTTTTGATCTTGACACTTTAAAAACATGTCTTCATTAGCATCATTGGAGATCAATGCACTTAGGACACAGCTGGCAGTGTCCGCAATGTGGTACTCTAGGTCGGATGGAACAGTGAGACCAACAGGCTTGGTTTCAGGAAAAGACAAGCATGACGGCAAAAATCTGGAAAAATTGTAGGCAGGGCTCCTGGTGCCAATTTCAATCTATTCCATTCTACAGATGAGTCCTCATATTTCTCTGCTATAATAATATCACTTTCGTGAAAATGATTTGTGCAAGCTACAGACCATTTTCGAAGGTTTACAGTCCTTCCGAGGAATTTTTCTAATCCAGGCCTGGCGTAGATTTTCGTCACTTGGGAACCTAAACACCGGTTGTAGTCTCCCTTACTTGGATAATTTGCGCTACAGTTAGGGACACAAAATTTACCTGGCAGTGTTACGGTGCTGAAACATTCCTAGAAAATCAGAGTTTAAAACATGAAGTACATGTCATACCGTATGTAAAAATACCGGTACCTAATTTGCCAGATATAAAGCACACTCGTAAGTGTGTTCTCGATCAGGGATTACAGTTACAAAACTCACATGGAAAGGTAGTATAGACGCTACTATAAAGCGTAAGAGACAAAATATAGAAGGAAATATCCCTGTGAGATAAACAAGAACACCTGCTAGACTGAACGTTCCCTTCGTGTTCCCGCTTGACAAGGATAGACCTATGACTGATGAACATGTTTCCAAGTCACAGCCTTCCGACCTGTCGAGAGTCGACCATGTGACGTCACATGTTGTTGTTGTTGTTGTTGTTACAAGATGGCGGCCAAGATGGTGGCCAAAATGGCGGGCCAAGATGGTGTCACGTCACAACGAGGTGTGATCGAAAAGTTCCAAAATGCCAACCCATAGCCTACTTTCCTGGTGACGTCACAACGAGGTGTGATCAAAAATTTCCAAATTGTTGCTCCATAACCTACTTTCCTGGTGACGTCACAACGAGGTGTGATCAAAAAGCTCCAAAAATGTCGTCCCATAGCCTACTTTCCTGGTGACATCACAACGAGGAGTAATCAAAAAGTTTCAAAATGTTGATTCATAGCTTACTTTCCTGGTGACGCCACAACGAGGTGTGATCAAAAAGTTCCAAAATGTTGACTCATAGCCTACTTTCATGTTGACATCACATACAAACCTGCCATACATTCAGGGGCAAAGTCGATATCTCCCGAACGCAAGGTCGGATTTTGATGAATGATGTGTCGTTGAACTCGAGCCGACACTCTCTTTCCAATCCATAACCTATTTCCCCTCCCCAAATAAAACCTACCCCTACTAGGGGGTGAAATTGTAATTTTTCGAAAATCTGGGAGTTTCATTGCTAATAGGGAATTAAACATTGTTACACACAAAGCGCATGCATACAGCCGATTACCGCTATGATTTAACATTTTTGTTTTTACGCATACGCACTTGTTTTTGTGAGAGGGTGGGTGATGAATCGCAGAGGCTTATGCAACGGCCATGCATGCCAGTGTCATTCATTGCTATTTGATGAATCATGGATCGCAGAGGCTTATGCGATTACCATGCTCGCCAATGCATTCATCGCTATTTGATAAATCATGGATTGTACTGTAATGATTGAAAAAACAATTGCAAGAATGATTGCCGAGCCACAGTATTTGGCATCGACCAAGATAATAGCCATGCTTGAAAATGCATTAGTCAATATTTTAATGAACCATGAATCGCAGAGGCTTTTGCCATGGTTTGTAGCAGGCAATCGAACTCGAGATACTTTAAGCCAAAGTCGAGCGCGCTAACCAGTTAGCTATGGGATGTGATACAGGAGTCGGCTGCTAAAGCCTGTCGCACTTTCCTGGGGGAATAATTAAATGAATAAGCGATGAAATGAAATGAAACTGGAAAGTGTTGCTCGACTGAGCGATCAGGGAATGGAATGAATGAACCTCCCCATTTGGCGATGATGGTATGAAACCATGTAGGCTGCTAAAACATGTTGCACTCTCTTGGAGCAATGATTAAATAAATAACAAATTAAAGGAAATAATAGTGTAAAGTGTTGGTTGACCAACTTGGTTAGGGAAGGGAATGAATGAATGAAGTCCTCATTTAGCAGCGAGGATATGAAACGGTGTTGAGTGCTAAAGCCTATCGCACATTCCTGGCACAATGATTAAATGAATGGCAGCGGAAATGATAGTGTAAATTATTGCTTGATTGAACGGGTCAGGGAATGGAATGAGTAAGGTCTCCATTAAACAGTGAGGATATGAAACGGTGCCGGCTACTAGAGCCTGTCGCACTCCCCTATGATAATGATTAAATGAATGACAAATGAAATAAAATGATTGTGGAGAGTGTTGCTAGAATGAAATAGTAATAGGGAAAACCGGAGTAGCTAGTGATTGGAACAGAACAAGAGTTTACCAAGTGTGGTTGACAGGAAAGAAGACGGAGAGGAGCCAGGCACAAGTAAGTGGATGCATTGCTGAACACAGCTGGAGCCCTGTGGTCGCTAACCCACGTTCCACTAGATGTAAGTCCCTGGGGAGAAACTTGAAACACTACTGCTTGCTGACAGGCATGGAGTGTAACCTCGGGATAATTAAAACTGCAACTCTTGCATGATGCCAGTGTTCAATTACACATTCTCTAAACACGCTGCCTGTCAGATAACATGCAAGAAGGTAGTATGTATCACTGTATGAATTATTGAACATTAAAAGGAAATCGATTGTGGATTTATTGAAAAGGAATCGTCTTGGCATTTGCCTGGTGGTGAAAATGGAAAATCACGAAAACCCATTTTCAGAATGACTCAGGAGGGATTCACACTCACACTTTCTCAATGTCAGCGAGGCATGAGGTAGCATGTTAGCACTCTCGATCACTGTTGATTTTACCCTCTCTAAGATTAGCTTTTCCATGAACTAAGCATGGAATCCTGCCTCTACCGCCATTAAAGTAGGGAGAGATTACCTGATAGTTTTACTGTTTTAAGAGAAAAGAATCCACTGTCAAGTTACCTTTGTAGCGTAGCGGTTAGCATGAATAGCTGCCACCCCAGAGATCCTGGGTTTGATTCCCAGCTCTGTCATGAAATTTGAAAAGTGATATGAGGATTGAAACAGCGTCTACTTAGCCTTGGGATGACTCAAATGTGTACAGGAAGATTGGATTTTTACTTCAGCCATTCTTGAAGTAGTTTTCAGTGGGTGCAAAAGTGGGTGTATAAGTGGATGCAAAATTGGGTGCAATAGTGGGTGAAAAAGTGTGTGAAAAGGTAGATGTAAATTAGGTTGGAAAAGTGGGCGTAAATGTGGGTGCAGTTTATAGTAGGCACAATTTCTACTAGAATGTGTTTTGAGTAAATGTAATTTCTAAACCCAAGAAGTGAGTACTTGGTTGGTTCTGATCTATGCACGCGTAAACATGTCACATACACTGGTGATGGATACTCAAGGCTTTAAAGTCGATGTAGTTGATTGAGTGAGAACCATATTTAGAATAGATATCCTTAATCTTAGAACATGATTAAAGTAGTATTTCATTTTACATAGTGCTAACAAATGTCTATGGTAAGTAAAGTTCACTCGATAATATAAATAATAGTTTAATGTGGGTGCAAATGTAGGTGCAAAAGTGAGTGCAAAAGTGGGTGTAAAAGTGGGTGCAAAAGAGGGTGCAAATGTGAGTGAAAAAGTGGGTGAAAAAGTGGGTGCAAATGTGGGTGAAAAATGGGTGCAGTTTATAGTAGGCACAATTTTACTAGAATGTGATTTGAGTAAATGTAATTTCTAAACCCAAGAAGTGAGTACTTGGTTGGTTCTGATCTATGCACGCGTAAACATGTCACATACACTGGTGATGGATACTCAAGGCTTTAAAGTCGATGTAGTTGATTGAGTGAGAACCATATTTAGAATAGATATCCTTAATCTTAGAACATGATTAAAGTAGTATTTCATTTTACATAGTGCTAACTAATATCTACGGTTAGTAAAGTTCACTCGATAATATAAATAATAGTTTAAAGTGTGTGCAAAGGTAGGTGCAAAATTGGATGCAAAGGTAGGTGCAAATGTGGATGCAAAATTGGGTGCAGTGTATAGTAGGCACCATTTATACTAGAATGTGATTTGAGTAAATGTAATTTCTAAACCCAAGTAGTGAGTAGTCGATTGGTTTTGATCTATGCACACGTAAACATGTCACATACACTGGTGATGGATTCTCAAGGCTTTAAGATCAATGTATTTGATTGAGTGAGAACCATAGTTAGAATGAATACCCTTAATCATAGAAAAAATGAAAATCCACAGCCTGCTTCCAGTCTCCGACCGGGTCAGGAATGGAATGAATGATGCCCCCATCTAGCGGCGAGGATATGAACTGTGCCGGCTGCCGAGGCCTGACGCACTCCTCTGGGGCAATGATTGAATTAATGACAGATGAAATGAAATGATAGTGGAGAGTGTTGCTGGAATGAAATGTTGACAGGGAAAACCGGAGTACCCGGAGAAAAACCTGTCTACCTCCGTTTTGTCCAGCACAGATCTCACATGGAGTGACCGGGATTTGAACCACGGACCCAGGGGTAAGAGGCCGGCGTGCTGCCGCCTGAGCCACGGAGGCTTCGCCCTTAATTTTAGAACCTTATGAAAGTAGTATTTCATTTTACATAGCGCTAACCAATGTCTACGGTATTCTAGCTAAGGAATTATTCATAAAGTCATTGAATATAAACCCTTAAAAAAGATATACCTACCTTGATACTCCTTTTGTTGTCCCAGCAATCAGGTTGATGATTGTTTGAGAGGTGGGAGAGACATTCAGTTGGGAAATAATGATTTAGCTTATCATAACAGTGATGCATAATTAAGACGTGTTGTTAATTATTAATGGAATGAATGGTAAATGACTTTTATCTACCCATAAACTTTAGGAATAAAACAACAATCAAAATGTATATCATCACTGCTATGATTTCAAAAAATAGAAAACAAGCATTTTTTGTTTATTCAAAACGTACCATACATCGATGATTGTTCTTACCTTCATAAATCAAATATACAGGTTGACTACTTGTATTGATATCTTGTAAAACATCATCAGGCACGTTGTCAAAACGTGAAGGGAGAAATGTTTCAAACTCTTTCCAAACGCAAAGAGCGCGGTTTTCAAATTTAGTGTTTGTTTTTTATTCTATGTATGCGAAAAATTGTATGAATAGGCAAGTTGCTCATCTTCTTGAGTTCAAGACCACAGCCTTGACCGATTGCATTCAAACCTTCCATGGTAGTCTATAAGGAAAAGAGAATAACTATGATACTCTAGTCTCAACATTGTTACAACAAGATGAACATGGACATTGGATAAATCTGTAATCAAATTACAAACAGTCAAGTTGTTGTAACACGGATTTCCAAACTCGTATTGTCAGTGGCATCTAGTAATGAACATGAATACTGGATAGAATGTTAATCAAATCACAAATGGTCAATTTGTTTTAACATAAATTTGCAAATTTGTATTGTCAATGGCATCTAGCAGTCTACATGAAGACTGGATAGAGCGTTAATCAAATCACAAATGGCCAAGTCATTTTAACACGGATTTGCAAACTTGTATTGTCAGTTGCATCTAGTCATCAACTTGGACACTGGATAGAGCATTAATCAAATCACAAATGGTCAAGTCGTTTTAATGTGGATTCACAAAATAGTATTGTCAATGGCATGTAGTTGTCAACATGAACAATGGATAGAGCGTTAATCAAATTACAAACGATCAAATTGTTTAAACACGGATTTTAAAACTCGTATTGTCAGTGGCATCTAGTAATGAACACGAACACTGGATAGAGTGTTAATCAAATCACGAATGGTAAAGTTATTTTAACACAAATTTGCACACTTGTATTGTAAATGACACCTAGTTGTCAACATCAACATTGGATAGAGCGTTAATCAAATCACAAATGGTTAAGTCATTTTAACACAGATTTGCAAAGTTGTATTGTCAGTGGCATCTAGTAGTCAACATGAACACTGGATAGAGCGTTAATCAAATTACATATAGTCAAGTCATTTTAACACAGATTCGCAAAATAGTATTGTCAATGAAATCTAATTTGGCATTTGATGGAGCGTTAATCAAATCCAAATGGTCAAGTCGTTTTAACACATATTTGCAAAATATTATTGTCAATGGCATCTAGTAGTGAACATTGGCTCTTGATAGAGCGTTAATCAAATCACAAATGGACAAGTTGTTTCAACACGGATTCGGAAAATAGTATTGTCAGTGCCATCTAGTAGTCAACATGGGCACATGGTAGAGCGTTAATCAAATCACAAGTGGTCGAGTTGTTTCAACACGGATTCGCAAATTAGTATTGTCAATGACATCTAGTTGTAAACATTGGCACTGGATAGAGCGTTAATCAAATCACAAAATGTCAAGTTTTTTTTCAACACGGATTCACAAAATAGTATTGTCAGTGCCATCTAGTAGTGAACATTGACACTTGATAGAGCATTCATCAAATCTCACCAACATGTTAAGTTATTAAAAGGGTATTCACCTTTAATATAAAATTGCTGTTGCCAATTGAATTAGGTATAACCAGTGAACCAACTATCTGTAAATAAATAAACCAATCAATCAATCAATCAATCCATTCATTTCAATCCATCACTTACACATTGAGTTTAATCTGTTAAATACATACCTCTCAAATATTTTTCTTTTTCCAAGTAACGCCACTGCTTTTTCTCGATTAGCTTGTATATAAATGATAGCACTGCAGCACTAATCACCTGGCAAGTAACTAATGAGTGGCAATGATAGGTATGACCTTGCTTTTATATTGTTCAATATTGCCAGCTTGCAAAAAATTGTTTACGCATGATTGAGCGAAATAGAATAAATCACTGAACATTGAGATTCGCGAAACTTCAAGATTCAAAATTAATATAATAGTACATTATGCAGCGAGCCTATCATCATCATCATCTTGTACAGTTTCCAGCCCCAGGCTGGGTCTGTTTGGAACATAAGCCTCGCCACTTATTTCTTTCTTCCCACCATCTCTCCGCTGTCACTCTGGTCCAGTCCTCGCCTCTCTTCTTGACACATTCCTCCACTCCTTTCAGCCATCGATCTCTTGGTCTTCCCCTTGGTCGTTTCTTCTGCATCTGCATCTCATGTATCCTCTTGGGAATCTTCTTCTCATCCATTCTCTTTAAGTGTCCATACCACCTCAGTCTTGATGACTCAATCCTACCTTGCAAGGGCTCCTCTTTCACCATTTCCCTGACCTTTTCATTCCTCACCCTGTCTCTTCTTCTTACTCCGATCCTACTTCGCAGGAACTTCATTTCACCTGCCTGTATTCTGCTTATGTCTCTTTTCTTCATTGTCCACGTTTCTGAAGCATAGGTCAGTATCGGGATATAGTAGCTTCTGTATAACACTTCCTTGCTTTTTTGTGGGACATCTTTATTCCACACTAAGCTCCTAATGCTTCTCAGAAATGCTTCTGCCTGTCTGCCACGTTCCGTAATCTCTTTGTCATTTCTCCCATTTTCCTCCACTATACTTCCCAAGTACTTGAGACTTTCCACCTTCTTCAGCTGTCCACCTCCAAGTGTTATCCCACTCATTGGTCTGTCCTTTTTCCTGGTCGTTAACAGGATCTCACATTTACTGATGTTGAACTTCCATCCGTACTCTCCCACTGTTTCTTCCCAAGCCTTCAGTTGCTCCTGGATTTCCTCCTCCTTGTTTCCCCAGACCATGAGATCATCTGCAAACACCATTGCCTTCATCTTATCTTCTCCTATCTTTCCTGCTATCCGTGTCATTACCTCGTCCATAACCACAATAAAGAGAAGGGGTGACAGCGCACTACCCTGTTTCAGGCCACTCATTTGTCTGAACCAGTCTGTTCTTTCCCCTCCAACTTTCACTCAACTCACACTTCCACAATACATCTCCTTCACTCTGCCTACAGTCTCTTTTTCCACTCCCATGTTTTCCATTGCTTTCCAAACCTTCTCCCTACACACACTATCATAGGCCTTTTCGATGTCCAGGAAGGCCATCAACAGATCCTCTCCAAATTCGTAGTGGTGTTCCTGGAGCTGTCTCACTGAAAATATGAGATCCACTGTTGATCTCCCAGGTCTGAATCCATACTGTTCCTCTCTCAATTTTCTCTCCACTCTTGCTCGTATTCTACTTTCTAATATCTTTTCATATATCTTGCCACAGTGAGGTATGAGTGTGACTCCCCTGTAATTTCTACACTCCTTTCTGCTTCCTTTCTTAAATATTGGGACAATTAATCCTTTCTTCCAATATTCTGGGGTCTTTTTCTCCTTCCATTTCACCCTCATCACACGGTACAGCCACTGTTTCCCAACCTCCCCTGCTGCCTTCACCATTTCAACTCTCACTTCATCCACACCTGGTGCCCTTCCTCCTTTCATCTTGTCTATAGCCATTTCCAGTTCTCTCCAAGTCAGGTCCTTTTCCATTCCTGTGTTGTCTTCTCCATCTTCCAATACATTGTCTTCCTCCCTATGACCATTTGGATTCAGCAAATCCTCAAAGTAGTCTTTCCACACTGTCTTGAGTGTCTCTTTGTTGTGTACCTCAGTTCCGTTTTTGTCCATCATTACCACATCCTCTCGCAGACCTCTTCTCTTACTTTTGACCATCCCATAAAGTACTTTCTTATTTCCTCTGCTGTCTTCCTATAATGGCTATAATTAAGACACGAGTATGTTTATAAAACGAGCTTTAGCGAGTTTTGTAATTTCCATGCGAGTGTCTTAATACCATTATAGGCGAGTTGCATGCGACTGTTTATGTTCGACGATAATTACAAATTTATTACATGTTTTAACATAAATATTCATAAATATCTCTTCAGTAACTAGAATTTTGTGATCGGGTGGAGCGCTAGGAAGCATATCTCCGTGTTCCAAGCTCTCTGGACGACCGACGCATGCTCTCTGTGTGCTTCAATGCCAGATGTGCAGATCGTGAACCAGTATTCAGCAAAACTGTCACCGCAGTCGTTTGAAATTAACGCGCTGAGTAGAAATTGGATTTAGGTATATTAAGGTACAGTGCTATTTCTTGTCTCACATTCACCAGTTAATTTACGCGAACATATGGACGGCGCACTTTCGGTAATTTATATAGACATGTTGGATTTTGAGAGCATGCGCTTTGGTATCCTTATCTAATTGGTCAAAGAAATGTTCCTTGAGCTGTGACTGGTGGGAGAAACTGTTTCATAATGAATAATAGTGTTATAATGACCATCATTATGATACAGTTTTCAGACACATAATAGTCAGGGTCGATCATAAACATTTTTAAATTACCAGACATTCATATTCTTTCCACATGTTAAACGGAAATATCATACACAATAAGTTTTCAGTTTACGCTTATCAGCAATACCTGCTTATTTCTAACAGGATCGCTGATATAGCAAGACAACATCCTGCTTCAATATCACGGGGATCCCAGGTGAGCCTGGCATTGCTTCCACTTACTTGTGCAGGGCTCCCCTATGTTTTCTTTCATGTCGACCTCACTCGGTCAACTCTTGTTCTCTTTACACTGCCAATAGTATTAATGTATCCGAGGCCTAGGGAGTCTTTCACTTTCCAGCCTTAATCGCCCCTCGTCTGATCTTTGCTGATACCCTGCTAGGGGGTCAACTTTCTTTTTCATTTCATATTATCTGTTGCCTTTTGCTCAAGCATCTAAAAGAGTCATGGTGTATGTAGTCAACTACTTTTAATGGACTTTGTATATGGTTACACCCTCAAACGCTCTCGACTAGTGCGTTTAAAAGTTGACAACCGCCTAAGAAATTCCTTTGAGGCTGATTCATAGCTTTGCTCGCTTTGCTATAATTTTATCCTCCAGGATTAGCTTTTCCCATGAACAAAGCAAGGTATTCCACCTCTACCGCCACTGAGGGCAGTGACCTGTAGCTTGAGAGTATGGGTCGGGGTTACAACTGGGGTGTGTGGTCGCCACAACGCTCAAGAGGTCTCACCTGCAATGCGTACAGGAGCCTCATAAAGGGATAGAAAGAGTGGGTGGATTGAGCAATGAAGTGGGAAGGAGACAGCTGTGGCCTTACGGTAGGTATCACCCCAGCATTTTGCCCAAAGACAAAGTGAGAAATCACAGAAAACCACACCAAGAATGGCTAAAGTGGAAATCGAACCACCTCTACTCACTTGGACCTGGGCCGAGCCTGAGTATACCCCGTTCCAGTCCTCGTAAGTAGGGGGCAGTAAGAGTTCTAACGCACCCCGTCAGCAGTTTTTAAATTTGGCGCACTCTAAATCCAAGATGGCGTCGATGACGTCACAAGATGGCGGCCAACATGGCGGCAAATCAAATTGGTGTCTAACCAAAATGACGTCTAACCATAATGGCGGACATGGCTTAACTAACCTAGCCTAACCTTACCTCATTTACGAGGTGCGATCGAAAAGTTCCAAAATGTTGACCCTTAGCCTACTTTCCCGGTGACATCCCAACCAGGGTTGATCAAAGAGTTCCAAAAATGTTGAAACTTAGCCTAGATTCCTGGTGACTTCGCAACGAAGTGTAATCAAAAATTCCAAAATGTTTACTCATAGCCTACATTCCTGGTGACGTCACATACTAACCCGCCATACATTCAGGGGCAAATCCGATATCCCCCGAACGCATGGTCGGATTTTGACGAATGAGGTGTCCTTGAAATTGGGCTGACACCCCCTTTCCAACATTCCAATATGTCGACTCATAGCCTACTTTACTGGCAACATCACCTGGCAAAGTCGATATCCCTCGAACGCATGGTCGGTTTTTGACGAATGACGTGTCGTTGAATTCGTGCTGACACCCCCTTTCAAAAATTCCTAAATGTTGACTCATAGCCTACTTTCCTGGTGACGTCACATACTAACCTGCGATAGATTCAGGAACAAAGCCGATATCTCCCGAATGTATGGTCGGATTTTGACGAATGAGGCGTCGTTGAACTCGGGCTGAAACCCCCTTTCCAAAATTCCAAAATATTGGCTTATAGTCTACTTTCCTAGTGACGTCACATACTAACCCACCGCACATTCAGGGGCAAAGCCGATATCATCCGAACGCATGGTCGGACTTGGATGAATGAGGTGTCGTTGAAATCGGGCTGACACCCCCTTTCCAAAATTCTAAAATGTTGCCCCATAGCCTACATTCCTGGTGACGTTACATACTAACCCGCCATACATTCAGGGGCAAAGCACTTATCTCCCGAATGCATGGTCGGATTTTGACGAATGAGGTGTCATTGAAATCGGGCTGACACCCCCTTTAAAAATTTCTAAATATTGACCCATAGCCTACTTTCCCGGTGACGTCACAACGAGGGGTGATCAAAGAATTCCAAATATGTTGACCCATAGCCTACTTTTCTGGTGACGTTACATACTAACCCGCCATACATTCAGCGGCAAAGCTGATAACTCCCGAATGCATGGTCGGATCTTGACGAATGAGGTGTCATTGAAATCGGGCTGACACCCCCTTTCCAAAATTCCAATATGTTGACCCATAGCCTACTTTCCTGGTGACGTCACATACCAACCCGCCATACATTCAGGAACAAAGCCGATAACCCCCGAACGCATGGTCGGATTTTGACGAATGAGCTCTCGTTGGAATTGGGCTGACAACCCCTTTTCAAAATTCCAAAAAGTTTGACTCATAACCTACTTTCCTGGTGACGTCACATAATAACTTGGCAAAGTCTATATCTCCCGAACGCATGGTCGGATTTTGACGAATGAGGTGTCGTTGAAATCGGGCTACACCCAATTTCAAAAATTCCAAAATGATGACCCATAGCCTACTTTCCTGGTGACGTCTTATACTAACCCACCATAGGTTCAGGAACAAAGCTGATATCTCCCGAATGTATGGTCGGATTTTGACGAAATAGGTGTCGTTGAAATTTGGCTGACACCACCTACGAGGTGGGATCAAACAGTTCCAAAATGTTGACCGATAGCCTACTTTCCCGGTGACGTCACAACGAGGGGTGATCAAAGAATTCCAAATATGTTGACGCATAGCCTACTTTCCTGGTGTCTTCGCTACGAGGTGTGATCAAAAATTCGAAAATGTTGCCTCATAGCCTACTTTCCTGGTGACGTCTCATACTAACCCGCCATACATTCAGGGGCAAAGCCGATATCCCCCGAACGCATGGTCGAATTTTGACGTATGAGGTGTTGTTGAAATCGGGCTGACACCCCCTTTCCAAAATTCCAAAATGTTAACCCATAGCCTACTTTCCTGGCGACGTCACATACTAAACCTCCATATATTCATGGGCAAAACCAATATCCCCCGAACGCATGGTCGGATTTTGACGAATGAGATGTCGTTGAACTCGGGTTGACACCCCCTTTCCAATGGCCAACCTATTTCCACCCCCCTTTCCAATGGACAACATTGCTTTCCAATGCATTCATCGCTATTTGATACATCATGGATTTTACTGTAATGGTTGAAAAAACAATTGCAAGAATGATTGTCGAGCCACAGGACATGGTATCGACTAAGACAATAGACATGCTTGCATTAGTCGATATTTGAATGAACCATAAATCACAGAGGCTTATGCCATGGTTTGTAGCAGTCAGTCGAACTCTAGATACTTTAAGCCAAAGCCTAGCGCGCTAACCAGTTAGCTATGGGATGTAAAACAGTGTCGGCTGCTAAATCCTATCGCACTATCCTGGGTGAATGATTAAATAATATCCGATGAAATGAAAAGATAGTGGAAAGTGTTGCTCGACTGAGCGAAAACAATTGCGAGAATGACCACCAAGTTACAGTAAACGTATAACCCAACACAAAAGCCTATATATAAGCCAACACAAAAGCCAATACATGAACCAATACAAAAGCCAACACAAAAGCCAACATAAAAGCCAATACATAAGCCAACACATGGGGTTAGGTTAGGTTAAGAGATGTTACATTTGGTTAGGTGAACTAAGTGTGACGTTATAGCCAGTCTTAAAGCAAGTCTAAACGTATAAGCCAACACAAAATCAAATATATAAACCAACGAAAAAGGCCAATACATAAGGCAATACAAAAGCCAACACAAAAAGCCAAGACATAAGCCAATACAAAACCCAACACATGGGGTTAGGTTATGATATGTTCCATTAGGTTAGGTGAACTAAGTGGGACCTTATAGCCAGTCTTATAGCAGGTGTACACGTATAAGCCAATACTAAAGCCAATATATAAGCCAGCACAAAAGCCAATATTTTCCAAGTAACGCCATGCTTTTTCTCGATTAACTTGTATATAAATGATAGCACTGCAGCACTAATCACCTGGCATGTAACTAATGAGTGGCAATTACAGGTATGACCTTGCTTTTATATTGTTCAATATTGCCAGCTTGCAAAAAATTGTCTACGCATGAGTGAGCGAAATAGAATAAATCACTGTACATTGAGATTCGCAATATATCAAGATTCAAATTACTGCAAACATTTTACATTACCTGACATTCATATTCTTTTCACATGGCAAACGATACCGTTGGTCGGCCACGATGTTCGTGCTTACAAAATGCATTCGTTGCTCTAAGATTTTGCATAGTTGTTTACATAGCCAGCCATCATTATCGTTCATTCATAGCTAACTGGTTAGCGCACTAGGCTTTAACCTAAAGTATTCCCCCTGGGTTCGAAGCCTACTACAAAACCATCGCATAAGCCTCTGTGATGTTCCATAGTTTTTTTACATGGCCAGCCACCGGTATCGTTCATTCATAGCTAACCGGTTAGCGCACTAGACTTTAACCTAAAGCATCTCAGGTTCAATTGCCTACTACAAAACCATCGCATAAGCCCTCTGTGATCCATGATTTCATGAAATAGCGATGAATGCATTGGCTCGAAAACCATTGCATAAGCCTCTGCGATTCATGATTGTTATGGAATAGCAATGAATAGCTAACAGGTTAGTGTGCTAGCCTTTGACCTAAAGTATCTCAGGTTCAATCACCTGTTATACAAACCATGACATAAGTCTGTTAATCATTACCCCAGGGGAGTGCGACAGGCTTCAGCCACTGACACCGTTTTATATCCTTGTTGCTAAATGAGAACTTGATTCATTCCATTTCCTGACCAGGTCTGTCGCAATCGATTCACAATATCAAAAATTGAAAACAAACCACCATTCCATCGAACATCTAAAATCGCATCATCGTGCGTGTGTTTCAACAAGGCTATCACTGGCCACATTGGCTGTATTCAATAAAACAATCGATATTTCGACCTACAAGCTGTCATAAACCGACCCGTCGAAATAGCAATTAGGCCTACTATATTGGAATACCACCACCGTGGCTAGCGATCGCCTTGTTGAAACACATGCCCAGCGGCATTGTCTCTCTCACAACCACCCTTCATGAACATTTTTAAGAGCTAATATTTTTTTCAAAAAAGTGTTGTTGGCCCTTTGTCAAAATTTCAAAAATACATTCAACAAGGGGGCGTTAGCTCGTGTTCTATGACACATCGTACACGTCTCTAGCGTTATTGATTTGCGAGATATAGCAAAAAGTCTAAAAACATGGTTTTACTCCCAAAAAATTATGTTTCCCTAATTCTAAAAACCTGAACCTATTAGAAAAATAACGAGGGTTTCGAGACAAGCGATTTGACACGTCACACGTACAAATCCGAACAAACGTTCGGGAGATATCGACAAACATTGTAGTCGTTGTGACGTCACCAGGAAAGTAGGCTTAGGAGCAACATTTTGGAAATTTTTGATCACACCTCGTTGTGACGTCACCAGGAAAGTAGGCTATGGAGCAATATTTTGGAACTTTTTGATCACACCTCGTTGTGACGTCACCAGGAAAGTAGGTGATTGGACAACATTTTTGGAACTTTTTGATCACACCTCGTTGTGACATCACCAGGAAAGTAGGCTATGCGGCAACATTTTGGAAATTTTTGATCACACCTTGTTGTGACGTTACCAGGAAAGTAGGCTATGGGGCAACATTTTGGAAATTTTTGTTCACACCTCGTTGTGACGTCACCAGGAAAGTAGGCTATGAGTGACGTCACTGCCGCCATCTTGTAACGTCACCGTCGCCATCTTGTAACAACAACATATGACGTCATATTCCACCCTCCCACCCTCCCCTGTGACGTCACCAGGAAAGTAGGCTACTCTTTAGAACCCGTCACTCCCCCCTACTGTTAGGCGAAATTAATATGTAAATGCCTAGTTCACCTACCGACTGAACCAGTCATCAGATCCCTAATAAACTCGAGACTCACGTAGGCTACCATCTTATTGCCTAACGGCTGTCGGATACCAAAGTTAAAACAATTTTATCTAATTAGTTTAAGTATGGAAGCGGGACCTAATTCTCAATTAGAGCCTGCTGTATTATAAACCTTAACATGCGTATCAATACATCAATTCTTACCAAATTTGGCATCTTTTAAACTACATAGCCTATAACGCTTATAAGATGCCTTAGTTAGGCTCTACAAAGTAATTATATTGAATGTTACGTGCATCCGCCATCTTGAATGTATAAAATAAAAAATTCCGCCCCTTAAAGAACAGGAGGCTTGGAACGCCGCGTACTGAGTTGGATTTGTCTGATAAGCTAACCTGTGTTTCTGAGGTGATTGTAGTATTTGTAATAGCTGTATATTTAAGGACAAGTTATAGGGTAGGAGCCCCGGGATTTGAGCAAGGTAGCTCACCGCCATTTGCCGTGAGGGAAGACCACTGGCAGCTAAGGGTACCGGGATTTGAGCCTTCAATATGCGGACTTTCAGCGCCTCCGTGATGTCGCAAATGTGGGATTTTTAAAACTATCAGGTATGACTGAATATATTTCCAAGTTCGTGGAATCAATCCAAGCTAAAACGTTTTCGAGAAACCAAAATATATCATACGAATATTACATAAGTAATTATTTGGCCTTTTTGTGGAGTTAAATCTTGGCGCATTTTCCGTATCTGTGGGCGAGCTGGTAACCGCAAGTGATATAGCCTAGGGTATTAACTGTGAATGGACAAACAAACTAACTAACCAACTAACTAAATAACCAACTTACTGCCTAAGTATACATACAAACTAATATATTTAATGTGTCGCTCGTCAAGCCTTCCTACGTCGTCCGAGTTTAGCGTGGCATGAAGCTGGGTGAAGCAGCAGGGTAGCAGGAGTGCAGCGGAGGTAGCCTAAAATGGCAGAATGCAGGCCTTGAGAGTAATTGATCCGTACGTCACGTCATCGACGTTGATAACCGGGATTTTTTTTTACATATTCCCAATCTTTTAATTAACAGCCATCCAGGAACAAGAAATTCAAATTAAAGCCCTCCCAAAATTTGTAACTTGAGACAAGGATATGAAAGAATGTGGCCGTGACCTTTAATTTGGTAACCATCACAGCATTTGCCTAGAAATGAAAGTGGGTATCAAACCCAGGACGTTAATACGTAACCCGAGACCACATAATAATAATAATAATAATAATAATCAATAGCCTTACAAATCCCATAAGGGCTATGGCCTCCTGCTTTGCAGGGAATTGCTCAGTTTTATCTCATCAGGTGAGCAAGTCCTGTGGAGCATTCGGGGTTATTCTTTCTGATTGGGCTTTCTTTATAGATGTGCAGCTGATTAAAGATTAAGTAAATTATATTACGCTGGCATAACATTCGCCACAACAATCTTCATTTCTGAGTCTGGCGATATCAAGGCCTCAAATATCCATTAGTATTATGGAAATCATAATAGCCATCAACCAATATCTGGGAGCTTCCCATTGCCACTAAGCTCAAAGCTTACCCTGTCTAAGCACTTGAACAAAGACAGGAACTGCCAAGTATTCACTCTTCAGTAAAATCTACGTATATTGAACCGTTTCAAATAGAAGGTCTTTTTAAAATGCAATACAAAACCTTACGGGTGGAGTTTTAACATCTAGTTTGGATGCAGATACCTATACACGTTCTTTAACATCCCACAAATCATTCACTATGTTGTGCACATGTGGTCCCGGAACGAATAAACAAGTATTTTGCAACATAGTCGCACCATTTGAATTCCTTGTAACAGGTGATGCAGTAAGGTTATTTATTCCCTAGTGATCACGATGATGTTTCCTCAAATTAGAGCGAGAGCTGAATCGCTTTGGGCGCAACAAACAGACAATGCGGTCTCTTCCATGAGTGAACGACAAAATGTTCCATGAGCTCTGTCCGCCGTGCAATGACTTCTCACATGTGCTACAAGTGTATTACTTCACTCCAGTATGAACAATAGTGTGCTTCTTGAGGTCACCGCTCTGTGAGAAGCCTTTATTGCACAACAGAGATATGTACCGCTTTGCTGCATGTCCATTGAACGGTGTCTTTCTATTTGATGCATTGTTTTATTGGTCACTGCATGCGAGTCTCCCTAGGTCTTACCACTCCTGCCTCATCTTCGCAGTTCTTGTCCATTGCTTTCCTCCCCATTTTACGAACCAGTCTGCCCATCTGATTCTTTGTCTCCCAACGTTTCGCCATCCTGTTCTTGGGTCCCACATCGTCATTAGCCTACTTTTCACATTTTGCAAAAATGAGGAAAAAGTAGACTTATGAGATCGATCCGGGAAAATGTGTGTCTGTCTGTCTGTCTGCCCTTCTGTCTGTCTGGCTGTGTGTGTGTGTCCCCCTATCAACTCCTAAACGGCTGCAGCAATCAAAACCAAATTTAGTATGAGTAAAGATGTACACCGGAATATCTCACGTCCATATTTGGAAATGATGTCAGTGCTACCAACTGCTGAAAAAACGCACTAGAAATTTGAGCTCCAGGTTGGATATCTTGCAAGGTATGCATGGGAGCTATTCCAAAATTGGCACACATGTAGATAGTACTATTTCAGTTTAATTTCCAGGAGGCCAACCATGACAGTGTTCCCAAAATAATTTTAAATGCATATAACTTCTACACTATCAATTGGATTTCAACCAAATTTTGTATGTTATATCTGTAGATAGACAGATATGACTGAGCGTATTATTAAGAGCCACCAGGGCTGCCAACTGTTAATAATTGCTCTCTTTATATTTTTATCAAAATACCAATATACCAGAAAATATGCAAGCCAACAGCTCTATACTTTGCAAACGTATAGCACCTGACATTCTAGATTAATTTGGAGTAATTAATACAAGGCAGTGCTGCCAACATGATTCTATGCCTGCTGATATGTCCAATTTTAAAATACATGTAACTTCTATACTAACAACTGGATTTCATCCAAAATTGGCACAACAAGATATCATAATATTTCAGATTATTTCTGACCAGCACACGCATGGTATTGTTGGCAACATGCTTTTACGCGTGCTGATAGATCCAGTGTCTAACTGCATGTAACGTCCATTGGATTTCAACCAAATTTTGTATTCTGTACCTTAAGAGATTGAACTAAGAATATATTCAGTCGCAGGGCTGCCAACTGTAGTGCTCTATTAGGCTACATTCTACCAAGTATATTTTGAACTAATTAGATATTTCGATATTACCAACTTAATTTCGTCATTGTTCTAGATAGGTTCATATACTGTAGAATAATCATTGGCATGAAAAGTAGGGTGTATAATTCTTCACGGAATTTCTTGTTTTGTACGTCCTTCGGTTAGGAACTAATCTCGCTACATGTCCACCCCATCTCCATTTGAGTTGGTCTGCTGATGTCTTAAGCGTCTTTCATGCCGGTTCTCCTTCTTAAATCTTCGTTCCGTATTCTATCTCTCAATGAGACATGAAGGATCTTCCTTTCCATTTTCCGTTGGCATCTCTGGATCATTTGTCTTTGTTTCGATGTTAATGCCCAAGTTTGGCAACCATATCGTAACACCGGTATCACGCATTTTTCCAGAACTTCAGCCTTTAAAGTGAGTTTTTGGGTCTTGTCAGCCAGTATAAACTTTAGGGACAAAAGCTCTTCAATGCTTGTCCTATTCTTCGTTTGACCTCATTCTCTGAACGACTTGAAAATGACATGTTCTGACCGAGATATATATATTCTTCAACATATTCCAGTGTTTCTCCATTCATATTAATTGGGGCTTCTAACGCATTGGTCATCAGCTTCGTTTTCTTCGGGTTCATTGTAAGGCCTACTTCTTTACTTCTTTCTTTCGCTGATTCAGCCACCAAAACAATGTCGTCTGCGAACCGTAAATGGCTTAGTCTTGTCCCATCGATTCTGATGCCATATTTTTCTTCCCAGTCTAGTTTTCTAAACTGATTTTCCAGCAAACAGGTGAATAATTTTGGTGAGAGGGGGTCTCCCTGTTTTACTCCCCTTTCTATCATGATGTTACATCCTTCTCTTTCTGTCTGTATTCTGGCTTGGTTACCGTCGTAGAGTTTGCCTAGGAGTCTAACGAATTTGTTTGGGATGCCTTGTTTTTCCAGTGCTTCTAAGACTCTTTCCTGATCTACGGAGTCAAATGCTTTGTTGTAATCCAAAAATGCTATATACACCTCTAGATTAAATTCCTGAACTTTCTCGATGAGTTGATTTATTGTTTACAAGTGGTCTGATGTACTGAAACTCTTTCTGAATCCTGCTTGCTCTATCGGTTGCTGTTCGTCCAGTGCCTTTAGCCATTCTATTGGTTAGGATCTTCATAAATAGCTTGTAGAGGTTTACAATTAGGTTGATCGGTCTGTAGTTGTTTATGTCGTCCTTGGCTCCCTTTTTTTTTGTGTAGAAGTATGATAATGCTTTGTTTCCACTGCATTGGTATGTCTTCTGATGTGAGTATGGTATTAAATAATGTTGTGATGACTGGGATTAGGTCTTCTTCACCCCATTTTAGAAATTCATTGTAAATTCCATCTTCACCTGGGCATTTTTCGGTTTTCGTTTGTCGAATGGCTGCTCTTACTTCACTGGGTAGTATTGGAGGTGTTTCTTCCTCTAGGTTTTCTTCTGATGTATTCTGGTTCTGATGCAAGTTGGATCTTTGAGAGTTACTTGAGTATAGTGTTCTATAGAACTCTGTCGCTTGCGTCATTATCTCTTCTCTTGAGGCTTGTCTTTTTCGTTGTTGTCTTTTACTCCCAGTATCCAATGTTTGCCTGGAGTTAATTCTTTTCTAATCTTCTTTATTGATTTTGTGGTATCCATGATTTCTTTGACCACTTTAGTGTTGTGTTCTCTGATGTCTCTTCGGATTTGCCTTTTTGATTGTTTATTGACTTTCGCATATTCCAGCTTTTTGTGTACGTATTCTATGGCTTGTTATTTTAGACGATCTCTTTCTTCGATCAAACATTTGGTGCTATCCTTTAGATTTATTCTATTTTTTATACTGTTTCCAGTTGTTGACGAATGTTTGGCTGCGCGGGATATGCAATTTACGAGCTCTGTATAGTGTTGTTGGACTTTTTGCTCCGTTTGTTGGTTGAAGTCTCGTGGGTTTTGTTGTAGTGCTTTTACATACTCCGCCCTGCCTATGCATCCTGGATGTGTAGTTTTGTTGTTGAAGTAGTGTCTCCTTTTCTTCTTTACTCTCACTTTCAATCGTACCATTCTGTGATCTGTGTCAAACTTCAGACCATTTATCACTTGTATGTTTTTCACCTCTGTGAGTCTATTGGTTAGGATAAAGTCTATTTCATTTTTGATTTTCCCATTCGGAGATTTCCATGTCCATTTGCTTTCTGGGTTTTTCTTGTAAAATGTGTTCACAATTTTAAGTTTTTGTCCCAGTGCAAACTGTATTAGTCTTTCTCCTCTTTCGTTCCTTGTTCCGTATCCGTGAGGGCCCGTAGGTTCTTCTTCTTCGTATTCCTTTCTTCCTACCTTGCTGTTGAAGAATCCAATTATGAATGTTGTGTGTGCTTCGTACTCGGCTAATGTGTCTTCGAGGAGCATATAGAAGTCTTCGATTTCTTCTTCCGTACTTGCTTCTGTGGGAGCATAGACTTGAATTATTATGAATGTGTTGTCATTTAATTTTAGGGATAATACTATGATTCTTTCTGAGATTCCCTTTATTTTTTATATTGTGTTTTAAATGTATTTTTTTTTATCAAAAAACCTTCCCCTTTTTGTCCTTTTGTTTCCCCTATGAAGCTAAAGACATCCCTATTTGTTTTCTATATTATGTCTTCGCCGTATTGCCTCACCTCACGGAGGCCTAATATATCGTACCTTACGTTTTCAAGTGCGTTTTCGAGTTCTATTTCTTTATCTTGGATTCTTAAGGTTCTAACGTTTAGTGTACCTAGTATGAGTTCTTCTTCCTTGTGTGAAGGTTGTTTTATCGTTGTGTTTGGTTGATTTCTTCTTCCCCGTTTTTTGAGGTTAATTCTTTCCAGTGCACCCATTGGTCATTTAACAGGATTTTCTGGTATCCAACTCTTACATTGTTATTACCCTTTTCCCTTTCTTCCCTGTCTTTCTGTCTGAGTGATGCTTGGATTTCTCTTTCTTTTATTGTGAGGTCATCATCTATGAATATGTCTTGTCCTCTCAGTTTGTGTTTGTTTCGGACTATTTTTAGTTTGTCTGCAAAATTTGTGAAACTGACTTACACTATACCTCTATTGTTTCTGTCTTTACCGACGTAGGTTGATTTTTCTGCCGTCACTTCTTTTTCTATCGTGTCCAATATCGTCTTGATTTTGTTCTTTAGTTCGTCTTTGTTGCTTTCATCACTAGTGAATTCTTTACTTTTTACCACTATGTTGTTCCTCCTTTCTCTTTTCGCCTGTTATTCTTTTGGATAATGTTTCTATCTTTTCTTGTATTGTGTTGTCTATGTTAGTGATTTTTTGTTCTAATGAATCATTTGTTCTTTCGCAGTATTCATTTCTTTTTTTAATTTCCTTTCTCGTGGACTGAATTTCCTCTCTTGTTTCTTGTTTAAACTCTTCAGTTTGCTTTTTCAAATCTTTAAGTTCTGATAGTATTTCAGAAAACATACTTTTAATGTCGTCTCTTTGGGGTTTTACATTGTCTGTGTGTTCTTCTTCTCCCGAGCTTTCTGAGGTTGATATTTTGTTTTTTCTCTGTTTTTGCTTTATGTTTTTAGTTAAGGGCTGTGTTTTGGGTGGCATGTTGTTATATTTGCTAGTTACGTACTGTGATATATTTTAATCCTCTTTTTGGCACGTGTAGTGTATTAATCTGCTTTTGCATCATTCACTTCGTTTTTGCAAAATAGTTCCTCTCACACTCATTCGGTTCTATTTTGGTGCTAAAATATGTCTATGTATATTGTTAAAAGTCTTCAGAGGTTGCTGGTTTTCTTGTGTGAGCTGATACTATGCCTGTGATTTGTGGTGTAAAACGTTCGTTATGCGACGAATGTCCTATTTCGTTGTTGACAGGCCAGTGTCTTGTAAACGGTATGTCTAATTGTCCATACATAGTTTCTTCTGGTCACATGTTATTTTTGTGGTAAGGCATTCAGAAGGTTCTTTTTGCTGTATGCGATTAGTGTTTTGGTGAGCTTTGTGATAATAACCTCACTAATCTCCTTCTGTTGTGTGATGTGATTAATTTCAGATATTTATCTGCAATTTGGGTGATTCCTTGTTTTCTTTCATTGTGTACGTCTTCCTCGGGTACTTTTTTCACTTTTAAGCTGCGCTGATATCGTTTTACCTTGCAACGGATCCAAAACCTGTGGAGCTTGGAAATGGCGCGTGTTTACTTGACAACCTCTGTCTGATAACCGAGACCACATAAGGCTGCAATTATTATAATGTGTTTGCAATGTCCTGTAGCCTATTGCCCAGGCTAATTTCGAACATATTTGCCTTATTTTTTGAAACTTTTAACAGGAACTAATCGATGCTTTTCAGGAATGTTCTCCAAAACTCTCTCATTACCTTGACATTGACTTTTTGAAAAAAGACTAACTGTCTTCTGGAATGTTCATGGTTCTTCATGTCTCACTGAGGGATAGAATACGGAACGAAGATATAAGAAGGAGTACCGGCATGAAAGGCGCTATGACATTAGCAGACCAGCTTAAATGGAAATGGGGTGGACATGTAGCGAGATTAGATCCCAACCGATGGACGTACAAAATCACGATGTGGGACCCAAGAACGGGAAGACGAAACGTTGGGAGACAAAGAATCAGATGGGCAGACATGTTCGTAAAATGGGGAGGAAAACAAAGGACAAGAACAGCAAAGAAGAGGCAGGAGTGGAAAGACCTAGGGAAATTCACATGCAGTGACCAATAAAACAATGCATCAATTAGGAAGACACCGTTCGGTGCCCATGCAGCAAAAACGGTGCATATGTCCGGTGTACAATAAAGGCTTTTCACAGAGCAGTGACCTCAAGAAGCACAGCCTTGTTCATACTGGAGTGAAGGAATACTTTTGTAGCACTTGTGGGAAGTCATTTGCACGGCGAACAGAGCTCATGGAACGATATCACCAGACGCAATGAACGAATATGTTTCTATATAACAGATTGTTTAAGCGAATGTTATACCAGCGCAATATAATTTACTTAATTTTTAATCAGCTACACATCTTTATAGTAGGCCCAATCAGAAAGAATGACCCCGAATGCTCCTCAGGACTTGCTCACCTGATGAGTTAAAACTGAGCAATTCCCTGCAAATTTCAGGAGACCATAGCCCTTATGCGATTTGCAAGGCTATTTATTATTATTTATTATTTTTAAAATGCATAATTTTAACAGCACTTTCATGAACTCTTCCATGTGGCAAAATTAAACTGAAGTAAAATTTGGAAACGGCATGCTAGTATATAACACATCGGCTATAAGAAGGAATTACATCTAAACACTAAGCTTTATATGTTGAAAGGTTCCGGGAAGATAGGGAAATTGTAGGCTACCTAGAGCAACCTTTTAGTGACCAATTTCAAGCAGGATATTTTCCTGTTGTATGAACTTGCCAGTACCACAGCATTCCTCTTCTTCCCTTTGACGCACTAGCATCCATTTTGCTGTTCTTCCACGTCCCTTATCCCCATGCTCCTAGCGCAGGCCATTTATTATATTTTTAAGCTTTTATCGTCTAATAAAAAGAGTTTTTCCGTGAAGAACTAAATAGCCTATTGTCATATAGGCCAATCCGACTTACGCAAATTGCCTCAATTTTCAGTTTTAATTGCTGTAATAGATTCGTAGATATTGTGAACTGGGAAAATATTTCATATGGTCACTATGTTGGATTATTATATATACAGCAGACCTTCGAGTTATGTAGGCTACATGAAGATTATTGTGTAGGTGTTTTATTCCAACTTTAATCTCATGATTAGGACACAAGAAGTAGCCTAAAAACGAGATTTTAATTTTTTCTCAGCCACCATCTTGTGGTTATGAAACTAATTTAATGAATTAGAAGCCATTGGATTAAAATTTATATAAGCATATACCGTATTAAGTTTCACTGCGATCGGATAGTTAAATCACGAGAAACGTCCATTTGAATATTTGAAATTCGTGTCACCACCATGTTGGATTTGTGCTCACCAGGTCATTGAAAGTCCCATAGGTGAACTTATGGTTATAGCCTCTATACACATGCCAAATTTCAGTTTGGTTGCTGCCATAGATTAATAGATATTGAGAACCGTCTAAATATTTCGGTTAATCGCCATGTCGGAATTTAATAACTTATATGCAGGCCATGGAGTTATGTACTATTGGATGAGTATTATTGGGTACGTTCATTATTCAAACGTTGATTTCGACCGCGTGATTAGAACACACGAATTAAGAATTTAATTTTGAAATTTCGCACAACCGCCATCTTGAGGTTAGTAAACAATTGAACTAAATTAGATGTCAGTGCATTGCAATTTTTATAGTAATTTTCTGTACCATGTTTCCCTGCGTTCGGATGGTAAAATCGCGAGAATAGTCTATTAAAATGTTTCAATTCGCTTGGCCGCGATGTTCGTTTTGTAGTTAACAGGGCTTTGAAAGACACATTGGTGAACGTCCTGTAGTGCCCTTTACCACTGAACAAAATTTCTGGGTGCTATGAGTAATAGTTTCGGAGATATAGGATGCCGGTGAAATATTTCGCACAACTGCCATGTTGGATTGGTGAGTCATCATCATCATCTTGTACAGTTTCCAGCCCCAGGTTGGGTCTGTTTGGAACATATGCCTCGCCACTTAGTCCTTTCTTCCCACCACCTCTCCGCTGTCACTCTGGTCCAGTCCTCGCCTCTCTTCTTGACAAATTCCTCCACTCCTTTCAGCCATCTATCTCTTGGTCTTCCCCTTGGTCGTTTCTTCTGCATCTGCATCTCATGTATCCTCTAGGGAATCTTCTTCTCATCCATTCTCTTTAAGTGTCCATACCACCTCAGTCTTGATGTCTCAATCCTACCTTGCAAGGGCTCCTCTTTCACCATTTCCCTGACCTTTTCATTCCTCAACCTGTCTCTTCTTGTTACTCCGATCCTACTTCGCAGGAACTTCATTTCACCTGCCTGTATTCTGTTTATGTCTCTTTTCTGCATTGTCCACGTTTCTGAAGCATAGGTCAGTATCGGGATATAGTAGCTCCCTTGCTTTTTTGTGGGACATCTTTATTCCACACTAAGCTCCTAATGCTTCTCAGAATTGCTTCTGCCTGTCTGCCACGTTCCGTAATCTCTTTGTCATTTCTCCCATTTTCCTCCACTATACTTCCCAAGTACTTGAGACTTTCCACCTTCTTCAGCTGTCCACCTCCAAGTGTTATCCCACTCATTGGTCTGTCCTTTTTCCTGGTCAGCCATCTCACAGGATCTCACATTTACTGATGTTGAACTTCCATCCGTATTCTCCCACTGTTTCTTCCCAAGCCTTCAGTTGCTCCTGAATTTCCTCCTTCTTGTTTCCCCAGACCATGAGATCATCTGCAAACACCATTGCTTTCATCTTATCTTCTCCTATCTTTCCTGCTATCCGTGTCATTACCTCGTCCATAACCAAAATAAAGAGAAGGGGTGACAACGCACTACCCTGTTTCAGGCCACTCATTTGTCTGAACCAGTCTGTTCTTTCCTCTCCAACTTTCACACAACTCACACTTCCACAATACATCTCCTTCACTCTGCCTACAGTCCCTTTTTCCACTCCCATGTTCTCCATTGCTTTCCAAACCTTCTCCCTACACACGCTATCATAGGCCTTTTCGATGTCCAGGAAGGCCATCAACAGATCCTCTCCAAATTCGTAGTGGTGTTCCTGGAGCTGTCTCACTGAAAATATGAGATCCACTGTTGATCTTCCAGGTCTGAATCCATACTGCTCCTCTCTCAATGTTCTCTCCACTTTGGCTTGGATTCTACTTTCTAATATCTTTTCATATATCTTGGTACAGTGAGGTATGAGTGTGACTCCCCTGTAATTTCTACACTCCTTTCTGCTTCCTTTCTTAAATATTGGGACAATTAATCCTTTCTTCCAATCTTCTGGGGTCTTTTTCTCCTTCCATATCACCCTCATCACACGGTACAGCCACTGTTCCCCAACCTCTCCTGCTGCCTTCACCATTCCAACACTCACTTCATGCACACCCGGTGCCCTTCCTCCTTTCATCTTGTCTATAGCCATCTCCAGTTCTCTCCAAGTCAGGTCCTTTTCCATTCCTGTGTTGTCTTCTCCATCTTCCAATGCATTGTCTTCCTCCCTATGACCATTTGGATTCAGCAAATCCTCAAAGTACTCTTTCCACACTGTCTTGGCTTTTTGTATTGGCTTTATATGTTACCTTTTTGTATTTGCTTTTTGTATTGGATTTTTATGTTGGCTTTTATGTTGGCTTTTGTATTGGCTATTTTTTGGCCTTTTGTTGGCTTTTACGTACGCTTTTGTTTTGGCTAAATATGTTGGCTTTTTTGTATTGGCTTTTTGTATTGGTTTATGTATTGGCCCTTATGTTGGCTTTTTGTGTTGGCTTATTATGTTGGCTTTTGTGTTGGCTTTTGTATTGGCTTTTTGTTGTCTTTTTATGTTGACTTTTTGTTGGCTTTTTGTGTTGGATTTTCATGATGACTTTTATGTTGGCTTTTTATTGGCTTTTATGTTGGCTTTTTATGTTGGCTTTTTGTTGGATTTCTATGTTGGCTTTTTGTAATGCCTTTTTATGTTGGCTCTTTGTATTGACTTTTCTTGGCTTTTTGCATTGGCTTTTATTTTGGCTTTTTATGTTGGCTTTTATGTTGGCTTTTTGAATTGGCTTTTGTATTGGCATTTATGTTGGCTTTTGGTTGGCTTTTTGTGTTGGATTTTTATGTTGGATTTTTGTAGTGGCTTTTATGTTGGATTTTAATGTTGGTTTTCTGTTGGAATTTTATGTTCGCTTTTTAGTATTGGATTTTTATGTTGGCTTTTTGTATTGGCTTTTATGTTGGCTTGTTGTTTTGGCTTGTTATGTTGGCTTTATGTATTGATTTTTATGTTGGCTTTTGTATTTGTTTATGTATTGGTTTATGTGTTGGCTTTTGTATTGGTTTTTGTGTTGGCTTTTGTATTGACTTTTAAGTATTGGCTTTTATGTTGGCTTTTTTGTTGGCTTTTGTATTGGCTTTTATGTAGGCTTTTGTGTTGACTATTGTGTTGGCTTTATGTTGGCTTTTAGGTTGGCTTTTGTGCTGGCTTTTGATGTTGGTTTTTGTATTGGCTTTTTGTATTGGTTTATGTATTGGATTTTATGTTGGCTTTTGTATTTGCTTTTGTGTGGGCTTTTGTGTTGGCTTTTTATGTTGGCTTTTTTATTGGCTTTTATGTTGGCTTGTTGTTTTGGCTTGTTATGTTGGCATTATGTATTGGCTTTTATGTTGGCTTTTGTATTGGTTTATGTATTGGTTTATGTGTTGGCTTTTGTATTGGTTTTTGTGTTGGCTTTTGTATTGACTTGTAAGTATTGGATTTTATGTTGGCTTTTGTGTTGGCTTTTATGTTGGCTTTTGTATTGGCTTTTATGTAGGCTTTTTATTGACTTTTGTGTTGGCTTTATGTTGGCTTTTAGGTTGGGTTTTTTGCTGGCTTTTGATGTTGTTTTTTGTATTGGCTTTTTGTATTGGTTTATGTATTGGCTTTAATGTTGGCTTATGTATTGGCTTTTGTGTGGGCTTTTGTGTTGGCTTTTATGTTGGCTTTTCTATTGGATTTAAAGAATTGGCTTCTTATGTTTGGCTTTTTGTTGGTTTTTATGTTGGCTTTTCGAATTGTCTTTAGTATTGGCTTTTATGTTGGCTTTTTATGTTGTTTTTTGTATTCGCTTTTATATTGGCTCTTTATGTTGGCTTTTTGTATTGGCTTTCATGTTGGCCTTTTTGTATTAGCTTTTATGTTGGCCTTTGTATAGGTTTATGATTTGGTTTAAGTATTGGCTTTTGTATTGGCTTCTGTGATGGCTTTTGTATTGACTTTAATGTTGGCTTTTTATGTTGGCGTCTATGTTGGCTTTTTGAATTAGCTTTAGTATTGTCTTTTATGTTGGCTTTTGTATAGGCTTTATGTTGGCCCTTAGGTTGGCTTTTATGTTGGCATTTGTGCTGGCTTTTTATGTTGGCTTTATTGTGTTGGCATTTTGTATTGGTTTATGTATTGATTTTTATGTTGGCTTTTTTGTGTTGGCTTTTTTGTTGGCTGTTGTATTGGCTTTTGAGTTGGCTTTTTAGGTTGGCTTTTTGTATTGGCTTTTATGTTGGCTTTGTATTGGACTTATGTTGGCTTATATGTGGGCTTTTGTATTGGCTTTTAGGTTGGCTTTTTATGTTGGCTTTTTATGTCGGCTTTTTGTATTGTTTTTTTAGGTTACCTTTTAGTAATGGCTTTTTGTATTGGCTTTTAATGTTGGCTTTCTGTATTGGCTTTTATGTTGGCTTTTGTATTGGCTTTTTAGTGGCATTATGTTGGCTTTTATGTAGGCTTTTTTGTTGGCTTTTTGTATTGGCTTTTATTTTGGCGTTTTGAATTGGCTTTTGTATTGGCTTTTATGTTGACTTTTTGCATTGGATTTTTATGTTGGCTTTTATGTTGGCTTTTTGTATTGGCTTTTATGTTGGCTTTTTATGTTGCCATTTTGTTGGATTTTTATGTTGGCTTTTGTATTGCCTTTTTATGTTGGCTTTTTGTATTGGCTTTTATGTTTGCTTTTTGTATTGGCTTTTTATAATGGCTTTTATTAGAATTTCGGAAAAGTTTCAAACAGAGTTGGAATGTTGCCAGACCAATCAAACTGAAATGTTGCCTTTAATTGGTCTTCTGTAGGCTATGTGCTAAGTCCAAGAAAAGGTGGCCACACTTACTTGGAAGAGATCCGGTCAAATGATGGGACTGGAGTACAGACAGAGAGGGCTTTTATCATTTCTCGTTTAATGTGAAAAAGCAAAAGAACTGTTTGTTTGATGTAAGGTGAATAAAATGAAGTAAACCATTAAAAACTTATGACAACTCTCATGTGTAATATTTGAGTAACGCTGAAGATCTATTTTATATTTTCAAAGCTTATTTTTTTAATATCCAGTCAGATTTAATTTCGATATAATGTACAATAAAAATATTTTGATATTTTCATTCGTTCTTGTTTTCGCACCAAGACATTACATATATATTTAATTTATATACCATTTATATGTATGAAATATTTGAGAGGCTGCAACAATTTTTCACCGGAGATGATATCTCAAGAAATTTCAGACATAATATTCGGGAGTGCAACAATGCTATGTCCTTCGTTTCTTTTGGTGCCTATGTTACCGTGCCACATCAAAACGGTTCATATTGTTTGAAGATTTATTTAATTGCACATAGTTGCATTTGTTCCTTATATTCCTAAAATAGACGTGATGGTTCTTACGATCATTTTTATATATTATACTCCTCAGAAGCTAATCGAGTTAGATCTGAAAATGAAGCAAATTCTTGCAACAGGGAGGGCACACTTCATAGGTTAAACAATATTTTGTATGAGCATAATCCCTACATTCAAACAGAAGAGTATTTATGGGGAGTATGTGCGTCCTATACCTACAGTGTTAAATTTGCAATATTGATGACCCATTATCACAGAACCTTCTCCTTGAGCCTTCTCGAAAATATGCCACTTGCATAAATACACGTGATCGATGAGAGATGAAATGGAATTTTCTGTTATTTATTCCACATGTTAACAGCGAGTCCTCTGTGGATGGTGAGGAATCAAATGTTACCGAATTACCAGCCAGAGTTTAAACGTATGAGGATATCGTGAATGAGATTTACGGCGAAACATTCACTTCTGGAAGGGATATACTAAATTTCTCGAAAGTTTGCATTCCTACACCAAAAAATGAACAATGGAATTTAATTAATTTAAAAGTGATTGAACTTATATCCAGTAGTTCAAACACATACATCAGCGATTACAGATTAAATATTAAGATGAAAGCCAGCCATTCAAGATTCCTAGAGAATTCTTGAATTCTTTGGAATTAAGGGATTTGCCTCCACACACTTCAATCATTTTAGCCATAGTTATGCTCCTTAGAAATCTGAACGTGTCCTAATGGCTCCTATATGGAACCATATTATTTGTAAGAAATATATATGAAAATTGCTTAAATATGTAAATAATAGGTGCAGTCAAAATTAGGCAAAAAAGGTCTAATCCTTCAACTTGATTTAACACCATCCGATAACACACTTCCATTTTCTTTAAAGATGCCACCTCATCAAGTTATTAGTCATGGCCAGCAGTGTGTTGCAATGTCGAGAGTGCAAACTTTTGACGCCCTTAAAATTGCAATAGTGCAAGAAAGTAATCGTACAAAGAATGTATAGAAGAAAATACTTCAGTAAATATTTTCTCATTGACCGTCATGTATTGACGGGTTTCAACTAGTAAATAACAAAGTTATTACATGTCTGCATAATAAAAATATTTAAACAGGTTCAGTAGCTGGTAGCACATCACGGGCGGGCGGAAACAGATTATATTTCTGCTTGCGTTGCTTTCCGTCGCCTGGCTACTGCCTGAGAGAGACAGTTCGGTCTCGTTTGGTTCCAGGCTTGCTAAAGGAATATTTTAGTCATCAGCCCCGTGTGTTTAAGTGTATAGGAAAGGTGGGATAGCTTGGTCATCAGTCCTATGTACTTGCGAGTGAATATGTTTTTTTACATTCTCAGCCTATAGTCTCGTCTCGTAATAAACTTGGGATAGCTTTGTCATCAGCCACGTATAGTTGGATATTATTTCCATGTAGTTCGTGTTAGATATTGTGGTCATCAGCCCCATACACTTAAATTTATTGTAAAATTAAAATATATCAGTAGTCGCTCATTAGTCTCGTGTAACGTAGGGATAACGTGGTCATCAGTCCTCTGTACTTGTGTGTGGAATATGGCTATCACGGCCATCATCTCCGTATAGTTGCTATTGCTTAATTCATATTAGAGTTTTCATTAAGTCATTAAGACCATGAAGTTGGGGTATTTGGATATAACTGCTATTAGCCCTGTATAGTTATAAACTTTGTAATATATAGGTCATCAACAATTAAAAACATATAGGTTATCAACATCTTGTAATGCGAATAAAGTAATAAATCACCTCCTGTTAATTATCATCTACCGTTACGGCGTAGTGGGTCGGAAAGTTTCGGATGTCATTATAGTATTAATACAGTAGGCCTTAGATACTCTAATACTGCTAGTTTTGCGAGAAAGCTAGCGTTGCCTTCCATGAATATCGACAAGAGGAAAGAGCGGTTCCAAGTAGGTGGAAACAATTGTAAATAATTTTTGGTAAATCAGTAGAATTTGAGAAATCTATGGAATTTGGGATGAACCGTTCGAGTACGTTGTCCTAGATTTTATCCATGTAGTTAAAGGTTGAGTAACACCTGTTTCTTACGAAAAACGTTAAGGGAAGTCGTACATTGTAGAATTTAAGAAAGTTTGTGAATGTTTGGTAAAATGTTGCAATGTCACACATTCGACTTTTCAACTTAATCCCATGCTGTAAACTAAAAAGCGCGAACAAAGAGAGAACACATCCACATCGTTTTCGAATAATGGAATACGTAATTAATTTTGAAGCTTTAATAAAATAATTAAAATGACATGGTCCTTAGTTGGCCCAACAGATAATTTCAATATTACATGATTACTAATAATAAATACTAAATATTGAATAAATTTAAATGTTCCATGTAACGTCACTGGATATGATTAATCTTGTTTTACCACAGAAATTTTGCTTAGACTATACTATACTCGGTGAGGTGCCAGAATAGGATTGACAGTTCTCGTCTTGCCATGTGGTCTGATAACGAGATTGCCAAACTACACAAGCCAGAGATACAGCTGACCAGGCACTGAAGCACGTGGGCTGTAATATTGCAACGTTGAGTATTATTACATCAACTATGCAAACATGGATTGGTCAAGAGGCAGAGGGGTGATAACTGACGTGGAATTTCCGGTGAAATGTCAATCCTATTCAGGCAGCTCACAGAGTATATGGACCAACATCTGTGTCTTCAGGGCACCTATCCGAGTAAAGTTTGTTCCCCTTGTACAACCGAATGTTGGCTAGAGACCACTATGGATCATGATGTGTTTCTTCAGGTGATCTTTCCGAGTAAAGTTTGCTCGACATACAGGGTGAACAGAAAATGCCGCACTTAGAGGTCGGCATGCGATTCCTCATCCAATTGCAAGACAAAAGTTTCTATAGAAAAATCGGATCGGGTGCTGTATAAAACCACAAGTATGAAAACGAGAAGCAGGCAGCACTGTCATATCCTACAGCGCTTTGGAATGTACAGAGAAATGTGCATCATCCCGCAATACCGTACCAGCCAACGCAGCGCACAGAGGAGACTGCTCGGTTATCAAACCCACATGCATCATGGCGCTACGGTTTGATTCTACATCAGGTTTTTTGTTATTGTGACGTCAATTCCCTAGTTCCTGTCATTTAACTGCGTTTGTAAGCATGACATAATTTTGTCACATGACAGTGTGAGTCGCCTCCGTTCCGTGGTGGTCAGCGTGATTAGCTCCCACCCCGGAGGTGCGCGGTTCGATTCCCGGCTCTGCCACGAAATTTGAAAAGTGATACGGGGTCTACTCAGCCTCGGGTGGTCCAAATGAGTAGAAGGGTTCGATTCCCACCTCAGCCATCCTCGAAGTGGTTTTCCGTGGTTTCCCACTTCGTCTTCGGGCATATGCCAAGATGATACCTACCGTAAGGCCACGGCAGCCTCCTTCCCCTTCCTTGCCTACACCCCCCCCCCCCCGCCCCCACACCCCTGTGTTCCCATCCCTTCATCAGGCCCCTGTTCGCTTTGCAGGCGAAGCCGCCTGGGCGTAGTGCTAGTCACACTCCTCAGTTGTATCCCCAACTCAGAGTTCCAAGCTCCAGGACACTGCCCTCGGTGGCGGTAATTGTGGGATCACTCACTTAGTCCGTAAAATGATAAATAACGGACAGAATGATCCATTAAACGGCATGCCGAGTCGACTAACCACGCAGTACACAACCATAACTGGTCTGTCAAGTGCATGTAGAGTGGCTTCAAGATGGAGTTCACAAACGGTGAATACGTCGATATGCTTTTAGTGTTGGGTGCAACCGATAACCAAGCTTCTGCTGCTGCTCGTGAGTATGCAGCACGGTACACTCATAGGCGCCATCCGGATAAAAATGTTTTTCGTCGCCTTGAGTAACGCCTGCGGAAAACCGGTAATCTTCGCCCACAAGTAGTAGATAGAGGTCGTCCAAAGGCAAGACATACTCCACAACGGAGGACGCAATTCTTGAAACCGTTCACCAATCACCTCGGCGAAGTTCCCGTGATATTGCAAGACAGTTCCAGGTATCTCAAACACTGGTTGTTAACATGTTGCACGATGAAGAACTGCATCCATATAATTACGGCGACACCTATGGTTTCAGCATGATGTTGCACCGGCACACTTTGGGATGACTGTGCGTAACTGTTTAAATGAAGCGCTTCCAGGGAAATGGATTGGTCGTGGAGGTAAAATTTTCTGGCACTTAAAGGAACACGTTTATGGTACTCCACCCATGGATGTACAATACCTAATAGCTCGCGTGCATGCTGCATCGGCAATGGTGGATGCAGGTATGCTGTATATGGTCCGGCAAAGTACGTTCCAACGAGTGGCGAAGTGTCTGCAAATGCAAGGTGGTCGCTTTGAACATCTGGTGTGAAGTGAAGACGTTGCTCGTAAGTGTACGTACCGGCTCTGTGAAGATAAGACTGGACGTCACACGTACACTATGGAATTATGGTACGTAGCATTATGGGCAATCTAGTAAAGGCTACCTACAATATTGTGCTTCTTTGTACCGCTTTGGACAGAGGCGATGTTACTGTATCCACTATTATGTTCAATTGGCTTTATTTGTGCCATGGACGAAACAAAGGTGTCGTTTACTTCTGTAAGCAGTTCGTGTTACGTTTGAATGTTTAAATAAAGGTAACTGCAAAGGTAAGACATAGTGGAGGTGTACATTGGATGCAATTTGATACATTACCTGACAAAAAAATGGCGCGAACGCGACTCGAACATCAGCGCGTCCGCACAGCCGGCATTTATGGCATAACCTCGTCTCACTGAGCTAATGAGACAGATCAGGCAGAGAGTAGAGTTCCTGCGACCAGTGTTCGGCCACGCTGCGTGCAGTTACAACGTTACCAGAACTTCGTATCTTAACACGCATTTGTGTTCAACCTATTGGCGGGACTAGGTTTTGCAAGATAAACCTTTGTCGTGAATTTTGACGAGGAACTGCATGCCGACCTCCAAGTGCGGCATTTTTTCTTCACACTGTATACTACCCTACCAGGGAATTGTTACAGCTAGGAGAGCGCAGCTGTTGTGTATACATTACGTCATCTCCCATCAACATGTGTGTCAGCAATTTAAGGGGCTCCGAAATATCCTGTAAAGCCCATGTTAATTGACAAAGTTTAGTTACGTATTTGTCAAAAAGCGATTAAAAGGTAGTAATCGTAATATTTAAGGGATGATTTGTTAAGGGTCCCGCCCTACTTTAAAAAATACAATTTTTTAAATATCCATCTGTCAAATATAACTGTAGTAAATTAAAATAACGGATCATTAATTATATAACCCTCATAAGGAGAAACTATATCTACACATTTCAGCTGTGCATGTTGAAAGGTTCCATAAGAAAATGTAATTGTTATACTAAGAAATACATTGTGTTTAATAGAGAGAAAAATAAAAAATCCAGATACATGTCTCGAGAAAAATAGGGAGATAACAAAAACATGTTAATTATTGGGTTTACTGAAACAGAAATAAGTCTATTTAATGCGTTTTGAGTAATATAAATATAGAGTTAGTAAGTTATAGTTCCGTAGCTTGATACGGCGAAAAAATAGATAGAAACTTCAAAATTTTGTGTATTCCGGAGTTCCTTGAACTTAGTTGGAATATGGATACCACCACCAGATGCCAAGCCAGTAAGGACTGCATGGAAACTAGCCAATAAAATATATTAAAATATACGAGTACTACCCAACCAGGGAATTGTTACCTTTAGAAAGAGAGCGCAGCTCTTGTAAATACATTACATCATCTCGCCTCGTTACGGCTGCAGCGAGCGGCTTGCGGGGCAAGGGGGGGGGGGGGGACTCATGTACAGTCATAGGCTACAATGAGAGCACACCAGACAGTGCACGGCCCAGCATGAATCAGGCACACAAATAACATCCATCGCACGCGTGTGTCTGGGCGGATCGAATTAGTTCTGATTTCCGCCACCGGTAACAATTCGCTGGTCGGGTAGTACCACAGTAATGTGACTTGGACCCCTATGAATCATCACGTGGTTCTTTTAGCGGCTTTTTCAGTAAACTTTGCTACGCATGTATCACAGGACTAAGAATTAACACCACTATGGATCATCATGTGTTGCTTTGAATTTTCTATCTGGTTAAAGTTTGCTTCGCATGTACCACATGAATGTGGCTTAAGGGGACTTATGAGTGAGTTTTCATGATATATGGACCAAAATACGGAAATTTGGATTTTACCGAAAATTTGTGCCCAAACCTTTTCAGAATCAAGGAGTGTTGGATTTCTTCCCGTGGCGCCATTCTCAAAGCCCAGGCGGTGATTTAAAGATGGATGCGCATCATTATAAAATACCTCCGCGCGTCACGCCCACCTGCCTCATACACTGAAACACTTGGGATCTCCTTTCTGTGTCATTACTATAATGTTACCACGAAATTCATTTGCGGAAAGAAACGACCGTCTAAGGAAAGTAAGGCAGGAAAGTTGTCATACGAAAACAGACTTCGTCTGTCAGCACAATGTGAAGTCAGTAATGTAACACCTGGTACATCAGTCGAAACCTTACCACAGCCAGCTGATTCAAGGAGTGAAGAAAAGTTGAAAATGTTTTCTCATTTCACTGATGCGGTAGAAGGTAGGCCTAATATTTTGGACCAGTCTCTGTACACTATTGTACATAACAGTGTTTGGAATGAACTTACTCAAGGTTTATTATGTGGGATGTGTAAAACAAAATCTGTAGTCATAGAAATAAGGGAAAACAAGGGATTTTCATCTAAGCTTGTTGTGAAGTGCAGTGCTTGTCTCCATGAATCATGCCAGGCGTACACATCCCCACGTGTAAGAACAGAGATAACTCGAAACCACCATTCGATGTAAATAAGATGGTGGAGACATTTACAGACATGGGGAAGGGATACAGGGCAATGCAAAAATTTGCTATAAATATGAATATGCATTCTCCGGGGGCACGATCACAGAACATTTCAATAGACTGGTTAGTGAGGGCAGGGCTTTTAAAAATGAGGTCTTACGGTTAGCTGCTGATGTTGTCCGGGCTGCCTGTGAGGAAGCAGATCCCTTACTGAAGGGTAGTGATGAGGTGCTTGATATCGTTGTGTCTTACGACGGCACCTGGATGAAGAGAGGCCATACCTCGAATTATGGGATAGGTATTGTTGTTGACTTTCTTAGTGGAATAGTGCTAGATTTTGAAATCCTATCAAAGTATTGTGCTGAATGTACCGTGGCAGTAAACAGTTTAGGAGACACATCCCCAGAATTTGGGTTCTGGCACAGGTCCCACGTTGAATCAGGTATGTTTGAAAGGAACTATAATGGCTCATCTAATGCCACGGAGAAGAGCGCTGCAGAAATTCTTTAGAACAGGTCAGTTAAAGAAAGGGGGATGAGGTACACAGGTATGCATTCCGATGGGGATGCTAAAACCTTTGCGCACTTGAAGAGTTTTGAGGTGTATGGGCCTGATATTGAAATTACCAAGGAGGAATGTCTGAACCATGTTGCAAAGAGGCTTGGCCTGGCCCTTCGTAACTTGGTAAAGGATAGTAGGGTCAAAGGTGAGGCACTTGGGGGTCGAAAGGAAGGAAGTCTGAAGGAAGCCACTATTGTGAAACTCACAAACCATTATCGACATGCCATTTCCAATAATGCACCTGATACTGAGGAGATGAGACGAGCCACATTTGCTACTGTGAATCACAATGCATCCACAGACACTGTGCCACAGCATAATTACTGTCCGGAAGTCATCACATCTTGGTGTTTTTATAATAGGCAGCTAGATATTTGGTTCAAAGTTGGTTTGCATATTAAAGTATGTATGAAGATTACAATTTGCGTGGATTTTTATGTCAGTGAAAATAAACTGTATTTTTTTTTTTTTGCTTTCAAAAATAAATAATTTTTATTTTTAGGTCAAAACATAAATATTATCACTTTGACTATCATTTCTGACTCTCATATAAAAGGTACATACAATTCCAGATTAATTTCCATTTGTACATGTATTGTGCTACTGTTTACCAAGTATGGATGAAAATAAGTGAAAACTCCATCATAAGGAACGTTTTATGATCCTATGTTTTGATAATATTTCTATTATTATTTCAGAAAAGGTTAGAGCAATCAATTTGTAATTCAGAATATGCTCTAATTAGAGGCATATCTACATGTGGTTAAAATTTCAAATTGATCTGTCCAGTAGTTTCGGATTTTGGAAACTCACTCATAAGTCCCCTTAAGACCAATATGAATCATAATGTGTCTCTTTAAACTGCTTTTCGCAGAAAACATCGCTACGCATGTAGCATAGGCTTTCTACCACTATGGATCATCATGTGCTTCTTCATATCAGCTTTCCGAGCAAAGTGCGCTCCACATGTACTACAGGAATGTGGCTTGATACCACTATGGATCATCATGTGTGTCTTCATAACACCTTTCCGAACAAAGTGCGCTCCACATGTTGCACAAGAATACGGCTTGAGACCGCTATGCATCACCATGTGCGTCTTCACATCACTTTTCCGAGCAAAGTGCGCTCTACATGTAGTACAAGAATGTGGCTTGAGACCACTATGAATCATCATGTGCCTCTTCAGGACAACCTTCTGAGCAAAGTTCGCTCCACATGTACCACAGGAAAGTGGCTTGATACCACTATGGATCATCATGTGTGTGTTTAATTTCCATTCTCAGTAAACTTTGCTCCACATGTAATACAGGAATAAGGCCATATTTCACTATGGACCTTCATGTGCCTCTTCAGGTCACTTGTCCTACCAAAGTTTGCTCCACATGTACCACAGGAATGTGGCTTAAGACCTCTATGGACCAACAGGTGTCTTTTCAAATTCCATGTCCTAGTAAAGTTTGCTCCACAGGTTGTACATATGTAAGGCATCTTTCTTTTATTAGTGATCTCTGAATTCTGGTGGTTTCTGTGAAGAATTCCTAATGTTAGAACAAGTAAAATACCCACTACCATTATAATATAGAAACTTACACAGCACAATTCCGGATAAGTAAATAATAATCTTCTGTATTCGTATACATGGATATAAGTGCGTATGATGTTGATATTTTGGATCAGGAAATAACACCCTTTACAATTTCGGTACAATCGTGTTGACCACCTCAAAAGCATTTTATTTCGCTATGTTAGATGATCAAGAGAAACGGAATAATAACACTAACGTCAAGACATCTATTTAAGCAATTTGCATTTATTTGCAAGTTTTCCTTAGATACTAGGAACTGAACTCGTATCTACTCATAAATGGAGTGGTGTTCGTGCAATCGATAAATATTATACAAACAATACTGTTCTATACTATATGTCAGAGTTTTAGGATTTATAGTTCTTATAGTTCTTCTTATAACAAGAGAAAATTACTTGTGCCAGTCAACATGATCTTCCAACGTCTCGATTAAGAGGATAAGTAAAAATTGGGTGCTGCCCTATACTTTTATGTACGAGAGTTGAGGGGAAGAATCCTATTCACGGGGTATTTGAATAAGCAACCCGCAATCCATGGACAAGGCCGTGCGCACTCCCGAACGAGTAAGAGGGGAGAAAGTCGTGTTAGGGCTCAATCGAATTGGCCCGAGCGGTCGATCCAAGATGGCCGGCAATAGACTGTTTTATTTTTATTTTTATTTATTTAATGTTTATTCATTGATTATTATTATTATTCGATTCGGCCATCTGTGGACCACGTTACTTCTACAGCTTCCGTCCATGAGCTTTAGTTCCATCCCAGAATTCCCGCATGAATTTTCTGTGAGCCTCCTTTCTTTCATCAGTCCACTATTTCCCTGTTTTCAGCTTTAGCTTTTCTGAGAATCGTCGGTGTGTTCCAAGTTTTCTCTGAAGAGGAGTACGTTCCTGGATGTCTTCAAACGTGATCCCAACTTCTAGAATACCTCTTTCAATCTCGGTGAATCAAATTCCCTTCGTTTTCTTGTTTATAAACTGGGAAAAGGTACCGTTGGACAGTCTCTCAGAGTTTATGCGTCTTATGTGGCCATATAAATTAATCCTCCATTTTCTTACGATGTCTGTTGTCCTTTCCACACATAGGTAGAGTTCGTTGTTGTGCCACCTCCTGAAATCTCCATTTTCCCTGATTGGTCCCAGTATCTACTTAGAATTTTTCGTTCTTTAGTGTCTACCTTTTCAGTCAAACCTTTCCTGTTCAATGCAAGTCATTCTCCTGCCTACAGGACTTCTGGACGAATAACTGAACAATAATGTCTAAGGTTGGCATTGAGTGACACTGATCGTTTATTATAAACATTCCTTTTTGGTTGGAAAGCAAATTCCACCTTGTTGATCCTTGATGTGCATGCTTCTTTCTCAGAATTCTTTGGTGTTATCCACTCACCTAAGTACTTACACGTCTCTGTCCGCTCGATTACTCCCTGCTCAACAATTAACTCCTTGGGGGTTAGCTTGATGTCAGTTATAAACTCCCTTTTCTGAAAGGAGATCTGGAGGCCTGCTTTTGCTGCTTGGGTTTTAAGTTAGTTTTTTGTTCTTGTGGCAGTTTCTTGGGAATCAAAGAAGATCTCAAGATCATCTGCAAAAGCTAAGCAGTCAATTGTGAGATGCATTCTCTTGCAGCCTATTCTAAGTCCATTCCCGTCCATTTCATCAAATATATCTTTGTGCCATTCTCGGATGACGTTCTCTAGTGCGCAGTTGAAGAGTAGAGGCGATAGTCCATCTCCTTGCCTAACACCTGTCTTAATTCGAAGGGGTCTGAAATCTCTCCCCTGAGTTTCACTCAGGAGGTAGTTTTGGTCAAGGTCTGTTGAATGATTGTCCTCGTTTTGTTACCTAAGCCCATTTCCTTTAGAATTTGGAGGAGTGTATGTCGATCATTAGAATCGTAGGCCTTCTTGAAGTCACCGAAGGTCACTACAAACTTCCTGTTTCTAATCTTCTGACATGGAAGAATAGATTTAAGGTTATTGATCTGCTAGGCACATGAGCGTCCTATTACTAAAACCTCCTTGATATTACCCCAGTTGTGAATCGAATTGTTTTTCTGCTTGTGTTTGAAAGGCTTTTGAGAGAATTTTGTATCTTATCGAGCGGAGCGAGATGCCTCGGCAATTGTTTACAACAGCTTTATCACCTTTCTTGTGAAGGAGATATATTACGGCTGATGTCCAGTCACTTTGGAGTTTCTCGGTTTCCCAGATCTCTTAAATGATCTGTGTTAGTTTGTCAATCGCCTCATCACCTGTGGATTTCCAGAGTTCGGAAATTATAGTGAGTTTGCCAGGTGCTTTGTTGCTCTTTAGAGACTGGATGATCTGCTTGATTTTATCTGTTGTGGGTGGAGAGGAGTCTGGTTTGGAGTGGGTGGTGTCTTCAATTTTGAATGGTAAATTTAGTTCCTCACAGTTAAGAAGAGAGTCAAACTACTTTGCAACGATCTGACAGTTGTCCTTACCGCTGTAGGAGAGTTTACCATTGTCATCTCTGAAGTGTAGACTTGGAGAGCAGTATTTAGTGAGGTTACGTTTGACGGTTTTATAGAAATCATTTATTATTTAATAAATTTGAGGTAATATCGCTCTAAGCAGTCTCTTAAAAGATATTTTCCAAGAACTTAGAACAGCTTGAAACGAGACAATTAGACAATCAGATAGGAGAATACCAAGCTGGTTTCAGATCATCAAGGTCTTGTACTGAAAAAATAAAAATAAAACTTAAGACCATCCTCCAATACAGCAAGAAAAGAGCCAGAAAGTGGGTAGTCAACTTTGTTGACTTCCAAAATGCATATGACTCTGTGGATAGTACAATTCTCTTCAGAATCCTAGGAGAAATGGGACAACAAAATCATAGGGTTGGTGCAAGCCAACCTTTGCAATACTACTTCCTGAGTAAAGTTTCGAGGGCAGCTCTCGGAGAGTTTCCCATTCAAAACAGGGGTGAGGCAAGAAGATGGTATATCTTGCATATTATTTAACTGTGTTCTGGAAAACATTGACAGGGAATTGACCAGAAACCTACCAGTCGACACCGGATTAAGGATGGGTACCAAAGAAGATAACCTAAGGATCCCTTGCCTAGCCTTCGCTGACGACCTGACCTTGCTGGCAAACGTCATACAAGAGGCCACCTCACCACTCCAAACACTGTACTTAATAGCGGCGAAAACGGGTCTGTTGATCAACATTGGAAAGACAGAGTTCATTGCCAATATTCAAGACGCCCCTAAAACATGAAAGTCAGTGACACTAACCATATCAAGAGAGTGAAAGCAGTTAGTTACCTTGGAGAATGGATCTCAAAAGATCACAGTGAAATACTGGCCCTGCAACAAAGGTGATCAAACTAAACAGGACATACTAAGCTTGCAGAAAACTAGACGCCTCGTAACATCTGTCGATGAATGTCAAACTAAGACACTCTAATGCAGAAGTCAGACCATCAATCCTCTACGCAGCTGAGTGCTTGTTTCTAACTAAGGGCCTTCGGGGTACAGGAAAGGAAATTCTTGCGGAAAATAGTGACACGAAAGATCTTTTCAGACGGAAGGCGATGGTACAAACCAAGTTTTGTACTCTTCAATCACCAGGAAAACCTCACCGTTGCCATCAGTAGGAGACGCCTGGCTTTCTACGGCCACCGTGCAGAATGGACCACCACAGACTGTCTTATAAGATCTTCAAGGTAGCCAAGAAGGGTAAAGCCACTGGATCCTTGTGGATCAATAAAATTGAGAAGGATCTTGCAGAATTTAATATATAGCAAGACACAATAAATGAAAGGAGTCACTACCGTCTGTCAGTTGAAGCTAGACTTTCCTCACATCCATTATAGAAGTTCACCACAACGCGTCTAAGAAATACTCCGAGGAACGTAAGATAGAGCTCAGCAAGAACATGAAAGATTACTGGTCCAAAAGAAAGGCTCGAGAATTCAGCAAAAATGTAGCCGCAAAACAATCCACCAAAAACACCAGAGAGCAGACAACAGATAAAGCACAAGCACCGTGGTTCATAGGTGGCCCAAACGACCGAATATATATATATATATATATATATATATATATATTGTTGAATTTGTATTTATTATAAATTCTTATTTATTTTTATTTACTATTTATAATTAATTTCATATTCATTATCTATTATAATTATTACAATTATTATTATCCAACGTATAGGTTCACATTATAATGACACCTATGCGGGTAGCGGCATGTTTGGCTCACTCGAGGTCACGCCGTCGTTTCAACAAGAATATACCTGTCGAATGTTAACACGCCAAGCTGTTGCAGGTGGCGGGTTCCACGTTACCGTTTCAATCAAGACCAAACCTGTTGCGTGACGTCAGAGGGTTGTGTTCATCCATATAACGTGGACTGATGAAATATTCATTTATTATTATTATTAAATTTTATTTATTTATTTATTTATTTATTAGGTATTAAATATTTATTTACTTAATATTATTCATTGACTATGGATTTTTTATTTTTGTTTCATTTTTTATTATTATTGTTTGATTTTAGTATTAGTACTGTACCGTATATTTTCATAAGGTTTAGTCCAGATACTGTAGTGGAGACGGCGAGAGACGCGGAGCAGTTGAGCTCGCGAGCCAGGCCATGCTCTGCCACGCCGTGATTTTGAGAAGTGTCATTCGGGTTGAGATCGGAAGTTACGAGCATTTCCGAGGGGATTGTCGTGCAGCTAGCCCGATCAATAAACCTATATGTGACGTCATGTCATATATCGATCCAGGCTACAGGATTGTTTTCACTGTTTTGAAGCGAATCAGAGGTATTGAAGATCTTTCAAAGAATGTAGAACGCAGATTACCATAGCAGAAAGCTATTTTATATGAGGAATATATTATAACAAACGACATGAAGGAATAACATCTATCATGATTACTCCGTGCAAGTTATTGACACATCGAGATATCGATGAAAGAAAGGAGTAGTGGGGTTTGCTTGCTGTGGCGTTTGGCAGCCAGCAAGGCGACCTTACTTGTATTCTGATTGTAAAATGTGCGGTTACGCAACTTAGCCGGCGAGCTAGATCACAGGTGCCAAGCAGGCCGTGATTACTCCGTGTGGTGAAGGCTCGCGCTTATACTAGGCGAAGCCGAACACCCTTTTCAAAGTACATTATCTACGTGTAAAATATTTTGTGTCTCGACAATCGGCCGCGTACCGTGTACAAATACTTATTGAAGCTACTATTATATAATAGATCTGAGATACTTTCAGTACTGTTTTAAATGCATACTGCCATCTTGGTAACGAGGAATTGTGTCGAAACGGGGCGCAGACTGACTTCATGTCTTTGTCCAGTGGCGTCCATATCAAGGCAGCCATTTCGAAACCCAGTGAGGTCTCCATCACAAGTAACAGCAACGTGTATGATTGCGCTGATAAATGATTACACCAGGACTTGTTAAGCTGTATATTATGCAGACATTAAAACGCATATTCTCGTCTGAGATGTCAGCGGGGAGGTTGAAGGTGTTAGTTATGACTTCCAGCCTGGCAGGCTAAATATTATGGGGTAGCTACATGTGATAAGCCTAAGCGAAAGGATTGTCATCCACAACTGTATTTTCCTTAATGGAAAGGAGTCTGTTTTATCGACACTATGGTGTATGCTTGCTGATGTCTTCATAAGCTAAGACATGCGGGACAGTGCAATTCCTCGGGCGGAATATAACATTTCTGGTGCGAATGATGAAGGCTCGGACGGTCGCTGGATAAGTGTTCGTGTGCGCCGCGTACCCGGATTCGATCCCCAGCTCCAGAGAAGAAGAAGAGTGTATTATCTGGTGATACCGTGGAAGTTCATCAGATCTTTATATCCTTTTTATGACGCTTCAAGATGCAACGAAAGGTACTGGACTAGCAAACTCTTTACCGTAGCTTAGATGAGGCATTTGTTAGCAAATGCAATTGCCATATTTTTTTTGTAGACTAAATGGGCATGCACGAGTTTAGGTTCGACGTTCCGGTCGAAACTGATTTGATGCATTCCCGGGATTTTGTATTCGCTTAACGAATTCATCCCTTGTGTATTAATAGTTTTGAAATTTAATCAGTAGAATCAGTAATCTCCTTTATTTAGTGGTGCGCATTTTTTATTTGCCGTGAAGAGGAATCAGGGGAAGATCTCCAGATTTTGGTATAAGTATAGTATTAATCGCGTTTGCTTCATCGTGTTTGGAACACTGCTTTCTTTGTGGCCAGTACATATTTTTCATGTACTACTGTTCTGTTAGGAACTTCGTTTTCTCGCAGCGATTTGAATCTTGGAAAGTTTATCTTGATCTTCGATGCATTTATAATTTTAATCCATTGTTGGATTATTTTCAGGGAAAGCACTTCGCTTTTGTGAGTACAGATATATTAGTGGATTTACTTAATGATTGTCATTGGATTAACCTGAGGAGTTAACTTGCTTTCATGGTGTAAGTTTTATCCACTGATACTTCAAAGCACACCGAAGTTGGATGCTATCCTGATTCAGGGAAAGATCAGTTTCACCTTCTATTAGGCATTGATTTGAGAATTACTTAACTTTGGATGTCATTTTGAGACATTTATCTTCCATAATATTAATGTAAATAATTGCATTTAATGCAATTGTGCGAATGAGATATAGGACAGCAGTGTTGAACACCATTCATAGCTTGATTAAATTATTCCAGGAAAGCTTGACTTCGAGTCAAGAGAATCAAACAGTATTATTGATATACATTATCGTGAGGCAAGATGGGTTAATTTTGCTAGTGAAATGTTTTAGTTTCACGAATTTGAACAACGTGCTAGAGGTTAGTGTGTGGGTTAAGCATGTTTTGTAGGTCTTGCATTTGTATTGAGATTTATAGTAGTGTGTGAAGGTTCGCATAACCTTGTTGTTTTGTGATTTGAATGCACATCTGGGATGATGCATATTTTTGAGTTGTTAGGCTTGTTGAAGCAGTAGGCCAGTTTTAGATTGAACCGGTAAGCGCTTTTAGGCCGGTAAGTGCCAATCTGTTTGTGACTTCGAGTAGTCAACACCCGTGTTTGGTGTTATGTTAATATAGATGAGTTTTTCTGGTATATTCATGCCTGTTTGGGACATTGGCATCGTCATTCTGCTAGATCGAACCTACATGATTTTCTCCACCTAATCAAGAGTAATGTTTTGATAATCTGTCTGTGTGACTTAAGGCATTTCCACAGCGAATAATAATTAAAACCTCTACAACTTGATACAATTTTACTTGATAATTGAAACATGAACATAGTCTATAAATATACTACATAGCTTTAATCGCTTGATAAAAATGATAACCCGATGTATTGAGTATTTCTTTCAATTACATATAACGATGCGGATGCTATGATCCAGATCAGCTGTTTAGGCTGAATTATTTGAGTGTCCGAAGACACACTTCTCTATATATTCTTATAAAAGTCATTGTATATAATCTTGATATTGCTACACCTTTGGAACATCGTTTAAGACGATAATTCTTTTTTATTCATCGTCTGATATATCGTTCAGTCTTCTCAATATCTTTAGGAGATTGACTTATAATATCCTTGTTGTATAATGTTCGATATTATGTCTAGAATCACCCCAGCGGTTAGGTGATGATTTTAATCCATTTTTGGATTTATTTAGGGTTTGCATAATACAGTTTTTGATAGCTGTGGTATATTGATTTTTTTTGACTACAGGGTATTTAATTTCTTTTCTTGTCTGTTACCTTGTTCTTTTGGAATAAAATAGTTTTTCCCAATTTTAAATTATGGCGTGATATTTTAACGAAGAGATTCGAGGTCGTTTTAAGATGGCCATTGCTTGAATTTCTTTTTCAGGGTTTTCCACCCTTGAGATAGTTCTTTTTAGAGTAGTTTTTCGTGTTCTCGAGCTAGTTTCTTTTTGATAAATTTTCTTCATTGAAGCCATGGTCATGCTTAAGACAGCCTGTTAGGATGACTAGTTCCCCATCCACTCCTCTACTTGGTGGTAGGACCTGGGAGGGTTTTTCGCCGGGCATTTTCAGGTTCTACGATCCAGTGACCATCGAGGGATTTCACCAGGTATTGGTAAGTGTTTCGGGTACATATTTATGTGGCGGCCAACGTTATGGGCTCGAATAAACATGGATTACCAGATTTATAGTCACAGTTGTAGGCCTAAAATAAAATTGGAACACCAAAGAATGGAGACCAATCTTATTATCATGTTATACCGAGCGCGAATTGGGACATCGTGATCCTTTATAGTAGTGATGAAGGCAAATATATAGTGGTGAATCAATATTTTGGCACAAATTATTGAAATTTGTGTGGAATAAGAGCAATTACGATGTTACTCGAACTAGTTGATTTTGGTAGTATTGCAACCATTATCAGATTCTTGATTTAAATTTACTGAAGTGGTGCCACACCTGTTATTTTTGTGATAAACGACTAGATCCTGTTCAATAAGAGTTATTCACAGGATTCTCCTTTGACACGTTCAGTAGAGTTAGACGCTTATTGTAACACACGTGTGAGTTGCACATAGGTGATCTGTCCTATTTTACTCCGGCTGATGATTTTTGCTGACATCATCTTTAAGTTAGGATGCTTCGTGTAAGTTTAATTTAGTTTTATGGTAGAATCGAGGACCATCTCTGATTTGAAATACCACGCATATTGGGGTTTAGGCAATCTCAGAAAGATACTGGACGATATGAATTTAATTTAAGTTTAAATATAAGTTAATGCAAGGCAATAAAAATACGCACTTTTATGGCAATTTGTGGTTGTGTGCAAATGTTCTCGCTATGCTTTCACATGTAGTGTTCCCATGATTTCTAGTGACAAGTGTATTTGTGTTGAGTTATGGCTGATAACCAGGCAGTCACTGTTGCAGACTTTAAAAAAATGTTTGAGATGATAGAAGGCAAGCTACAGCATCTCAATCAAGACATTCAGAATATCAAATCTCAAACCAAGACTACATTTGAAAATATATATGAAAATGCAACTCATAATAATGAAATTCTCAAGGATGCAGCAACTGAAGGCATTCGGGGTGAATTAGATATCTTAAGGTCATCCATGAGAGAAATTAATGACAGTTCAAAAAAATCAGGCTAATGTTTATCATGTTAGGTCGAATCAACAATCCATGGAAACAAGTATTAAAATTGACATCAGTAATGCTACAACTAGTCTTCAAACTGACATCAGCAATGTTAAAACGGAAATTAGCAATGTTACAACTAGTCTTCAAACTGAAATTAGCGATGTTAAAACTAGTCTTCAAACTGACATCAACAATGTTAAAATGAAATTAGCCATGTTAAAACTAGTCTTCAAACCGATATTGGCAATGTTAAAGCAGAAGTTTGGAATGCCCAGGCTAATCTTAATAAAGAAATCACTAATGTCAAAACTAATCTCGATCAAGTACAGAAAAGTCAAAAAGATGTTGAAGAAACTGTTAAAGATGTTAGCACTAATGTTAGAATGATACAAGCTCAGGTTAACGATCTGAAAACAGATATGGGTTTAGTAGAAACCACACAAAAGGAAATACAATCTCAGGTTAAGAACATTCAAAATGACGTCAATCAGATTGAGTCGAAACAAACCAAGATCCAATCCCAAGTAAATAAGATCGAGTCAAGTCAAGCCTACACTGAAATAAAACTTGTTGAAATGGAACAGTCAAATATCAATTTCCGTACTGAAATTAAATGGAATTTCGAAAGGGGTAAAAAGGAAAGTAAGGACCTTATTGATGCACTACAGTCGCAATTTACTCACGACACCAGTCAAACGCAAAAGAGTTTGGAGCATTTGAAAGGTGAAATGAGCACGTTGCAGACTCAAGTGACTGATCATACTAAATTAATTAAGGCAGACTTTGACATCGACCTCAAAGCTATTATTAATGAAAATCTTGCTCTTTTAAAACAAGAACTGAATAAGGTCAATGAGGATAGTTTTCAAAATAGAAAATAGTCTTGCCACTAAACTTTCCAATGCCACTAGGGAAATCATTGATGTAAGGACTGATTTAAACAAAAGAGTGGATGCTGTTCAAGAAAAGCAGATAGATAATTTTACAGGGTTAGACACTCGAATTAAAGCCGTAGAACTTAAGATTGCTCAGGGACAGATTGATTTAAACGAGATAAAGGAAAAGAAAACTTCCGAGATCAATGAGCGAAGGAAAGGCCTCGAAAGCATTAATTTGGGAGGTAGTATCAACTTGGATACTCTTAAAGAACAATTGCGATTGCTAATAAATAGTGATTTTAGAGTCGTTGTAGATGAGCCAGTTAACCCAGTACAGGAACAAAAAGGAATCGGCATTCAGGAATCTTTTAAGGCTCCTCGCACATCAGAACTCCAAACCCAAGCGGAAGAATATACTTCCTCAACCCCAATGTAGGTACAAGTGGTTATGTCACAAGAACGTCAGATCGGGCATCTAACTTAACCATCACTAGGAACTTTGAAGATAAACCACGAAAATTTAACAATCTAGATGGAACCACTCCTTTAGAGTTTATTAGAGGAATCCAAGATTATTTTGTGGAATCACATGTGCCACATGAACGGAAACTGCGAGTAGTAGAGCGATTTTTATCTGACGCACCTCTCCAGTGGTTTAAAGCGTTCAGGTACACCTTTGAGGATTTCGACCAGTTCACACAAGCGTTTGTTCAGGGTTTTTGGTCAATTGAGGTCCAACAGAACATAAGATCCGAGATTTATTCAAGGAAGTATGCTACTACAGGACCGACTAGCTATGCAGAATGTTTCGCTTGTCAGTTGGCAAAACTGAAATTTCTTGATCCACCCTTATCACAGGTTGAACTAGTAGAAGCTATATCGCGACAGCTTCCAGCTGAAGTTAGGAAGTCACTCATAACCTCTGGTATCTCGACCTTAGCATCGATGGATGATCTATTGCGTCGCCTCGATCATATTAGTTTAATGACGCAACCGACAGTCACCAAGAGTTCTAGACAGGAACCTAAGACCGTAAACGCAGTCATGATGAATAGGACTCCACATACTGAGCGTTCCCAACTTCGAAATGAGAACAGAACAGGTCCAATCAGAAATAGCTATCAGAATGATAGGAGATGGAACGACCAACAGAGAGATGATAATAGTAGACCTTGGCAACGTCGGTATGATGACAGAAACTTTTACAACAGTCGATATGGTCAGTATGATAGGAATTGGAGAGAAGATCCCTATGATAGAAATCGGAGAGAAGCTCAGTATAACTGGAATCAAGGAGATAACCGATATAATCAAGGTTACTCCAGATATAAAAAATACAGAACAAAGGAATATGAAAGAAAGAGACAGCAAGATAGGCTCAAGAGAGGGCAAGATAGGTCCTCGGAAGAAGGACGAAGAAGGTCAAAAGAGAGAAAGGAGGGAGTGAAAGATCAAGCTCAGCCTAGCGCCAACAGAATGGACAGAAGTCAGGAAAGAACTCATGACAGAGAAAAAAACGTTAATTACGCAGTAAGAGTAGAGACTGGCGCTGGCATACATTCGCATCTAATTACTATTCATGAAATCTTTGAAACCACAGATGATGATTTACTATTTGAGCAAAAGGATCAACCTACTGGAAGAACGGTAGAGTTACCTGTTATAAATGTCCAAGTGGGCAAACAACAATGTAAAGCTCTACTGGATACGGGAGCCATGATTTCGATTGTGAATGAGGAATGTTTTGAGAGACTGAAGTTGGAAAATCAGTTCATCTCGTTGCCTGCTACTCCGACACAGATAAGAGGGATATTTAAAGACAAAAGCATGAAATGTAAAATTCAAGTCCTTATGAAGTTTGGGATTAATCAGAAAATGTATGAACATGTCTTTATCATTGTGAAGAACATTAATTTTGAAGTAATATTGGGAATCGATTTCATCACAAAGGCCAGGGGTATCATTGATATGGTTCAGAGGATAATAAAATTTCAGGAAGAGACTGTAGATAGGACAGGCCATGAAGAGATAGACAGTAAGGAAAATGATGTAGAGATCCCCAGATTGGAAATCCTGGAGAATGTAGTAGAAGAATCCGAGGGAGAAAAGGAACATTATACTCCAAAGGCAGAAGGATTCGAAGATGTACAGAAAGAATTTGATGATTTGATTCAAGAATTCTATGATATATTCGATGACAAACCCGGTCTTATAAGAGACTTCAAATATCAGATTAGGCTTACGGATGAATCCCCGTATCAAGCCAAATTATATCCCATACCAGAAAAATACAATGAAGAGGTAAAAGAAATTATAGTCAAGATGGAAAGAGAGGGTATAATCCAGAAGCAAGCTTCCTCATATCTCAATCCCATCACGGTTGTTAAAAAAGCGAATGGACAGCTGAGGGTATGTCTTGACGCCAGAAAAATTAACACCAGAATCATGCTTGAGACAGACCGACCACATAAGAATAGAGAGCTCCTAAGAAAGTTTAAAGGGAAAGTGTGTTTTAGTGTCCTAGACCTGACCGCTTCCTTTTATCAGGTTGAACTAGAAGAAAATAGTCGACAGTATACAGGTTTTCTATTCGACTAGAACACGTTTGTGTTCTGTCGCGTACCATTTGGTATGGTAAACAGCGGTCCGGCACTTATTAGAGCCCTAGACAGTAAACTGACTGAAGCAGTAAAACGCAATGTGATTTGCTACATAGACGATATGATTATATCGTCAACAAATGTCAGAGAACACCTGATACACCTGAGACAGTTGTTTGAAAATCTCAGAGATGCTAACATTAAGGTTAATATGCAGAAATGCCAATTCATGCATGAGTCAATCAAATTTTTGGGCCATACTATTGATCAACACGGGTATAACCCGAATACGAAGAAAATAGAAGCCATCTGTAAATTCCCCAGACCTGCTAAGATCATGCAACTACGAGAATTTCTTGGCATGTGCCAATTCCTTAGTAGCCACTGCCCTGGATACTCCACAACAATGGCTCCGCTGTATGAAGTCTTAAAGAAGAAGAATCGGTGGAAGTGGACAGAGGAGACGAATAGGGCATTTGAAGAGGCGAAACATATGCTTCAAAATTGTATCAAACTAGAATATCCGGAATTTAATCGAACGTTTTACGTCGAGTCAGATGCATCAAGAGTAGGAGTTAGTGCTGTCCTCTATCAGAAGGACGAGGACGGGAGGAAGCACTACTTAGATTTCCACAGCAGAAAGCTGCAGGAGCATGAGAAAAATTATTACACCACCGAATTGGAAGCGTTAGCATTCGTTTCAGCCCTTCAAAAGTGGAAGAAACTTCTGCTAGGACATCAAGTGGTCATTATAACAGATCACAGAGCGCTCCAGTTTATGATGCAAACAAACCTTTCCAGTGACAGGCTGACGAGGTGGACATTGTTTCTCCAGCAGTTCAATGCCACCATCGTTCATCAGCCTGGGAAGGATAATCTGCTCGCGGATGCTCTCTCAAGAAATCCAGTAAGCGGAATCGACATTAACACTGTACGGTTGGAGAGGGAGAAAGAACTTACCCTAGATAAGCTACGAGAGATAGCCGTGTCACAGAAGAGACACACCCCAACTAGACAAATGTACTGGGTATTGAGAGGCACCATGGACAACTCTGATCTTAATTACGAGCAGGTTAGGAGACACTCTGTGAAATTCCTGTTATGTGACGACACAGTTTGCAAATACGTTGACCGAGAGAGGACGAAAATCAGAATTGTAGTCCCTCCTAAGCTGATTACCGGTTTGGTGTGGTTAGCTCACTGCATGATTGGTCACGGGGGTGTAGATAAAACGTTTCGAACGCTTTTAGAAACATTCACGTGGTCGAGAATGCGGGGCTCCATAGCAACCATTATCAGGTCATGCCCAGAGTGCCAATGTGGGAAATATCCGTCCGCTCTAACGAAGGAAGAACCTCGGTCCATCATTCCGGAAAGGCCGAGAGAGCTAATGGCTTGCGATATCTTCGGTCCTTGTCCGAAGGGGGCTAGGGGGAATCAGTTTCTCTTAGTCACGGTTGACGTATTCTCCAAGTTTGTGACTCTTGACCCTATGCAGAGAGCCACGTCAGCCCAAGTCCTTAGTCCATTGGAAAAATGTGCTTTTCGGAAAGACGGATTCCCTGCAACTTTATTGTCAGACCATGGAACCCAGTTTACTGCGCAGAGTTTTGAAGATGCCATGAGCAGATTGGGTATCAAACACATCTTGTCGAGCGTGAGATATCCCGAATCTAACGTCTCAGAGAGAATTATGGCTGAAGTTACCAAATTCGCGAGAATTTACCGTCCTGATGACAATGCAAGTTGGGTCAAGTATGTTCCAGTCATTGAAGAATGCATGAATTCGATTTAACATTAAAGTCTAGCTGATATTCCGATGGTAGTCCATTTAAATAGAAAGCCAGAGAGAGCTTGGACTGAAGTTGTTAGATTCTTGCCAAAGGACGCTGAGCCCACACAGCTAGAACGGATACATGCAGCAAGAGAAAAACTGATGGATGCAGCTGAGAAACGGCAGAAAAGAATCAAGAACAAAAGATATCGTCCACCGTTGAGAGTGAATGATTTAATCCTCATCAAGAAACCATCAAAAGCGGACGTGAAAAAGAAGATATACACGAAATTTTCACATGTCTTTCATGGCCCCTATATGATTGCAAGAGCATTTGGAAATAACTGCTACGAGATTGTAAGCACTAATGGTAGGGAAGTCGTAGGACGTTTTAATGCTAAAAACCTCAAGAGATTTGTGGAGAAGATTGTCTAGAATCTATATGAAAAATAACGATACATATATCGAAATTACCTAGAATGGTGCTAATAAAAGCTCAGTTGACTTTTATTTGAGATGTCAGTGGGGAGATGTACCGTATATTTTAATTGGGTTTTGTCCAGATACTGTAGTGGAGACGGCGAGAGACGCGGAGCAGTGGAGCTCGCGAGCCAGGCCATGCTCTACCACGCCGTGATTTTGAGAAGTGTCATTCGGGTTGAGATCGGAAGTTACGAGCATTTCCGAGGTGATTGTCGTGCAGCTAGCCCGATGAATAAACCTATATGTGACGTCATGTCATATATCGATCCAGGCTACAGGATTGTTTTCACTGTTTTGAAGCGAATCAGAGTTATTGAAGATCTTTCAAAGAATGTAGAATGCAGATTACCATAGTAGAAAGCTATTTTATATGATGAATATATTATAACAAACGACATGAAGGAATAACATCTATCATGATTACTCCGGGCGAGTTACTGACACATCGAGATATCGATGAAGGGAAGGAATAGTGGGGGGTTGCTTGCTGTGGCGTTTGGCAGCCAGCAAGGCGACCTTACTTGTATTCTGATTGTCAAATGTGCGGTTACGCAACTTAGCCGGCGAGCTAGATCACAGGTGCCAAGCAGGTCGTGATTACTCCGTGTGGTGAAGGCTCGCGCTTATACTCGGCGATGACGAACACTCTTTTCAAAGTGCATTATCTACGTGTAAAATATTTTGTGTCTCGACAATAGGCCGCGTACCGTGTACAAATACATATTGAAGCTACTATTATATAATGGATCTGAGATACTTTCAGTACAGTTTTAAATACATACTGCCATCTTGGTAAAGAAGAATTGTGTCGAAACGAGGCGCGGACTGACTTCATGTCTTTGTCCAGTGGCGTCCATATCAAGGCAGCCATTTCGATACCCAGCGAGGTCTCCATCACAAGTAACAGCAACGTGTATGATTGCGCAGATACATGATAACACCAGGACTTGTTAAGCTGTATATTATGCAGACATTAACACGCATATTCTCGTCTGAGATGTCAGCGGGGAGGTTGAAGATGTTAGTTATGACTTCCAGCCTGGCAGGCTAAATAATATGGGGTAGCTACATGTGATAAGCCTAAGCGAAAGGATTGTCATCCACAACTGTATTTTCCTTAATGGAAAGGAGTCTGTTTTATCGACACTATGGTGTATGCTTGCTGATGTCTTCATAAGCTAAGACATGCGGGACAGTGCAATTCCTCGGGCGGAATATAACTTTTCTGGTGCGAATGATGAACGCTCGGACGGTCGCTCGATAGGTGTTCGTGTGCGCCGCGTACCCGGATTCGATCCCCAGCTCCAGAGAAGAAGAAGAGTGTATTATCTGGTGATACCGTGGAAGTTCATCAGATCTTTATATCCTTTTTATGACGCTTCAAGATGCAACAAAAGGTACTGGACCAGCAAACTCTTTACCGTAGCTTAGATGAGGCATTTGTTAGCAACTGCAATTGTCATATTTTTTGTAGACTAAATGGGCATGCACGAGTTTAGGTTCGACGTTCCTGTCGAAACTGATTTGATGCATTCCCGGGATTTTGTATTCGCTTGACGAATTCGTCCCTTGTGTATTAATAGTTTTGAAATTGAATCAGTAGGATCAGTAATCTCCTTTATTTAGTAGTGCGTATTTTTTATTCGCCCAGGGGCCGATAACCTAGATGTTAGGCCCCTTAAAACAACAATTATCATCATCATCATTTTTATTTGCCGTGAAGAGGAATCAGGGGAAGATCTCCAGATTTTTGTATAAGTATAGTATTAATCGCGTTTGCTTCATCGTGTTTGGAATACTGCTTTCTTTGTGGCCAGTACATATTTTTCATGTACTACTGTTCTGTTAGGAACTTCGTTTTCTCGCAGCGATTTGAATCTTGGAAAGTTTATCTTGATCTTCGATGCATTTATAGGTTTAATACATTGTTGGATTATTTTCAGGGAAAACACTTCGCTTTTGTGAGTACAGATTTATTAGTGGATTTACTTAATGATTGTCATTGGATTAACCTGAGGAGTTAACTTGCTTTCATGGTGTAAGTTTTATACACTGATACTTCAAAGCACACCGAAGTTGGATGCTATCCTGATTCAGGGAAAGATCAGTTTCACCTTCTATTAGGCATTGATTTGAGAATTACTTAACTTTGGATGTCATTTTGAGACATTTATCTTCCATAATATTAATGTAAATAATTGCATTTAATGCAATTGTGCGAATGAGATATAGGACAGCAGTTTTGAACACCATTCATAGCTTGATTAAATTATTCCAGGAAAGCTTGACTTCGAGTCAAGAGAATCAAACAGTATTATTGATATACATTATCGTGAGGCAAGATGGGTTTAATTTTGCTAGTGAAATGTTTTAGTTTCACGACTTTGAACAACGTGCTTGATGTTAGTGTGTGGGTTAAGCATGTTTTGTAGGTCTTACATTTGTATTGAGATTTATAGTAGTGTGTGAAGGTTCGCATAACCTTGTTGTTTTGTGATTTGAATGCACATCTGGCATGATGCATACTTTTGAGATTTTAGGCTTGTTGAAGCAGTAGGCCAGTTTTAGATTGAGCCAGTAAGCGCTTTTAAGCCGGTAAGTGCCAATCTGTTGGTGACTTCGAGTAGTCAACACCCGTGTTTGGTGTTATGTTAATATATATGAGTTTTTCTGGTATTTTCATGTCTGTTTGAGATATTGGCATCGTCATTCTGCTAGATCGAACCTACATGCTTTTCTCCACCTAATCAAGAGTAATGTTTGGATAATCTGTCCGTGTGACTTAAGGCATTTCCACAGCGAATAATAATTAAAACCTCTACAACTTGATACAATTTTACTTGATAATTGAAACATGAACTTAGTCTATAAATATACTACTTAGCTTAATCATTTGGTAAAAATGATAACACGATGTAATGAGTATTTCTTTCAATTACATATAACGATGCGGATGATATGATCCAGATCAGCTGTTTAGGCTGAATTGTTTGAGTGTCCGAAGACACACTTCTGTATATATTCTTATAAAAGTCATTGTATATAATCTTGATATTGCTACACCTTGGTAACATCGTTTAAGACGATACACGTGTAATTCTTTTCTTTGGTAATTCTTTTTTATTCATCGTCTGATATATCGTTCAGTCTTCTTAATATGTTTAGGAGATTGACTTATAATATCCTTGTTGTATAATGTTAGATATTATGTCTAGAACCACCCCAGCGGTTAGGTGATGATTTTAATCCAATTTTGGATTTATTTAGGGTTTGCTTAATACAGTTTTTGATAGCTGTGGTATATTGATATTTTTTTTGACGACAGGGTATTTAATTTCTTTTCTTGTCCGTTACCTTGTTCTTTTGGAATACATTTGTTTTTCCCAATTTTAAATTGTGGCGTGATAATTTGACGAAGAGATTGGAGGTCGTTTTAAGATGGCCATCGCTTGGATTTTTTCAGGGTTTTCCACCCTTGAGATAGTTCTTTTTAGAGTAGTTTTTTCGTGTTCTCAATCTAGTTTCTTTTTGATAAATTTTCTTCATTGAAGCCATGGTCATGCTTAAGACTGCCTGTTAGGATGACTGGTTCCCCATCCACTCCTCTACTTGGTGGTAGGACCTGGGAGGGTTTTTCGCCGGGCATTTTCAGGTTCTACGATCCAGTGACCATCGAGGGATTTCATCAGGTATTGGTACGTGTTCCGGGTACAGTACTATTGTTTAATATTAATTTATGTATTATTTAGTTTTCATTAATTTAATCTTCTATACACTGTATATATCGTTTATTATAATTATTAATTTGCTTATGGGTGTTACAACACTGGACAGCATAGCCGAGCGATCGATGCCAGGCCTTTCAACGCCGGCCACGATGGCAGCGTGCTCTCACGACCCATCCAAGATGACGGTCCCACCTACAACATACACCTGACCCCTTCTCTCTTACGCTATTCCCCAATTTCCATAAACCACCACCTCCAGAATTCCCTCAAATTCCAAACAGATTTTACCAAAATTTACCAGATTTTCCTCAGAGACCAGCATTGCTTACACTTACTTATGACAGTTCTCTCTATGTCAACATCCTTTGCTCATCTCCTTATCTCTTCCAACCCAGATGTCATTTGAGAGTCCTGTAACTTACCAACATAATAAGAAGTCACCATATTTCCTAATATTACCAAATTTCTATAGAACCCATCAAATTAACCAGATTCCACCAAAATCCTTCCAAATATTCTATGATTCCCCAAAATTTCCTAAGATACATTTAAAAATCTAATTCCCCACATTTCCCAGATTTACTCCAAATTCACCAGATTCCCCAAAAATACTTACAAATATACCAAGATTCCCAAAAATCCTTCCAAATATACTACGATTCCCTAAATTCATCAAATTACCTAGAACCCACAAAATCCCCAGATACTACAATTCCAGATCACACCAGACTTCCTAGTAAGAAACGGGTTATACTATTCGTTCAAATACAAAATATCAACTACTTTCCAAAGGGGGCAAGGAGCAGACGGTCCGAGTAGCCACGAGAGGGTATCTGTCGACAGGCCTAGCGCGACAGACAACCTAGCCCGGTTGATAAATTATTTTGAGGTCAGTACTTATTATTAATTGTTTTTGGTTTATTAATAGTAATTGATATTTAAGTTATTGATTAGAATTAACCTGAAATTTTGTATGGTCATATAGGGCACTACTAGAAGCTCATCTATGAGACCTTTAAAAACCTATTAACTATAAAACAAACATGGCGGCCAAGCGAGTTTGAAATTTTTAAATAGATTTTTCTTGCAATTTAACCATCCAAATGCAATGAAACTTAGTACAACAAATGTTTAAACACTATGTAATGCACTGGCTTCTAATTCAGTTTAATTGTTTACATAACCTCATGATGCAGGCTGTGTGAAATATTTGACTGACATTTATATTTCTAAAACTATTGCTGATATTACCCTAAACATTTTCATGGTGATAAAGGGTACTACTAGAAGTTCAGCTATGAGACTTCCAAAAACCTGTAAAATACAAAAAAAAACACATGGTGGCCATGCGAAAGTGAAACATTTTAATATACTTATCACGCGATTTAACCTTTTGAGTGCAGAGAGATTTGGTAGAGTAAATGTTTATACACATTGTAATGCACTGGCATCTAATTTGGTTCAATTGTTTACATAACTTCAAGATGGTCACTGTGCGAAATTTTAAAATTAAATTAAGTTTACATTTCTTGTGTGTTAATCATGCGATCGAAGTGAATTTTTGAATAATGAACCTACTCAAAAATCGTCATCTAATAGTACATACCTCTATTGCCTACACATATAAAAATCCAACATGGTGACCAACAGAAATATCTATGAATCTATAACAACAATCAAACTGAAATTTTGTATGTTGATAGAGGTAATTTACATAAGTAGGAAACATGAAAATAAGCTGTATAGTTCTTCACAGAACTACTTGTTTTAATGGTAATTGATGTTTAAGTTATTGATTGGAATTTATTGATCAATTGCCTCTGGCGAGCCGAACATGTCCTCGGACACTCCCGCAACTAAAAGCCATATGCTAAATAAATATTTATTAATTGATTTTTGTTTTTACATATTGTGGTGGAGACCATTACCCCTTAGCACTAATGTTTAAAAAAGAAAAAAACAGGCTTTACAACGAAAGGTAAGATTTTTAATAACCCGTTTAATGTTTTTGTTAGATACCATATTTTTGTGAAATGCATGTATTTATTTGAATTTATATAGTTATGTTTTTTTAGATATTTGAGAGACGCGCTAGAGTGGAACCATTATCGTGCAGTCAAAAGCAGAAAACTCAGGTAAGATTAACTTCCAATGATGTTCTATTCTACTGCGGCCAATAGTTTAACCTGGGAACCTCTTGATTGTTGTTTTAAATCACGTGTGTGCTCTGGTCACGTGGTAAATGTTACGGAAAGTTTATTCCCAAGGAATTTTGAGAATCTTGCTTTGAAATATTTAGGGAACAAACATGTAGAGCTCAAGGGTTGCACACAGCATTAAATGCAAATACGGAACTCGTGTGCGATTTTGTATACAAAAAATGACCTGGAACATAAAGACAAAATTTATATTTGCAGCCAAATGTAGAGCTTTTAATAGCAAACAATTTAGAGCAGTGGTATGAAACCAATGTGGTTAATGCCTTGCTAACAAAATTTGATAAACTTCAGGAAGGACCCAGTGGCCTTGCGTTAGATAAAATTCATCACTTGCAAATCAACATTTGCAAATTCAACCCTTTTAATTCTGGGTCTAGCTTTATTCAGACACCACCAGCGATTTCCTGTCGGAGAGCGGTGGTTAACATTGAAAATAGGGACGATGAATGTTTTATCCAGCCGGTGGCTGCGTATTTGCATCCAGTACAGCAGCATAGTTACAAGCCAGGAAAGCACATGGACATGTTTGAGCAATTGAACAAAATTTAAATTTAACTCATGTTTTATTCCCCATCGAATAAACTAACATCCATAGGTTTGAACAAAAATCCATATTATTCTTTTATGGTTCATGGCCTTGACGGAGATGAAATTATGGGTCCTCTTTATGCCACGAAGGAACCAAAACAACACCACATTCATCTTTTATATTTGCCTGACGGAGAGGTAAATCACTATTGCCTGATTAAAAGCCTTAGTTGATTGGTAGGCAGTCAACAGTCGAAATATCATGATAAGAAGCATATTTGTGATAGATGCTTACAGTATTTTGTTAGCCTTACCATTTTGGAATGCCATAGGGTAGATTGTGTGTCGCAGGAAGCAGTGAGACTGGTATTGTCACAATGGGACAATGCTGTGTTAAAATTTAGGAATATCCACAAGCATGACACAGTGCCTTCTGTGGTCTATGCTGATTTTGAAGCTCTCATCTTACCCATGGCGGGATGCGAACCAGATCCCGCCATGAGCTCACCCACACCCATTCAAAAACATGAACTCTTTGCCATAGGATTAAACGTGGTGTGTGCCTATGACCCCTCAAATCCTATATTAAATCTTATCAGGAACAAGATTGTGCGAAATGGTTTCTAAATCAACTTATCGAGTAGGCTGACCATGTACGAGAGTTATTGGACCACCCAGTACCCGTGAGCTTAAGTAGAGAACTGCATTAACAGTATGAGCATGCAACCACACGCAATATTTGCGAAAAGCCGCTGGTGAATGCTGAAGACACTGTTCATACCCACTCACAATTTACAGGTGAGTTTCGTGGAGCCGACCACAGAGTGTGTAATGTGAAGTACACTGCTCAACGATTTATTAGTGTTTTTTTCCACAATCTGGCAAATTATGATATTCAGTTTCTGATTCGTGAATTGGGTCATGTCGGCAAGGGGACTTTTTCTATTATTCCTCAAAACCATGAACGTTTTACAGCTTTGACATGGTGGTTGGGCAAATTTTGCATTCGATTTCTAGATTACTTTAAGTTTATGGCATCATCTCTAGACAACCGAATCAACGGCTTGGATGAAAAGGAATTGAAATACACTAGGATGCATTTTGAACATCCTGAGCATTTAAAATTATGCATTCGGAAAAATATTTTACCACGTGTTTTTTGTAACAGCTGGGACGTGTTAAAGCAAGAAGCACTGCCACCGCAAGAGAAATTTTACTCTATGCTTACACGCTGTACCGTTTCCGATGAAGACTATGCACATGTACGTCAAGTTTGGCGAGTGTTCAATATAAACACTCTAGGTGATTATGCTATGCATTACCTAAAACTTGATGTATTGGTGCTCAAGGATGTGTTTGACAAGTTCCGTGAGTTGCACCAACACATCTATGGACTTGACCCGGCTCATTAATTTACGAGCCATGGTATCTTGCTTGATGGAGCTTTGAAATACACCATAGTGGAATTGGATTGACCCACTGATGTAGATATGGTCCTGTTTTTTGAGAAAGGCATTCGCGGTGTGTTTGTGTGGCTTAACCAGCCCCATGCCAAAGCGAATAATCCATACAAGCAATCTTATTAACAAGACAGACCAGAATCGTATTTGGTGTACTACGATGTGGATAATTTGTATGGCCATGCCATGAGCCAGCCTTTACCCTATAGGTATTTTGCATGGCTCACAGAGAAACAAGTGTTACATTTCAATGTGAACACGGCCAGCCTCGAAACTTGCCGCGGATATGATTTAGAGGTTGATGTTGAACATCCCTCATCGTTGAATGACCAACATGCTGATTTTCCATTCTGCGTAGAGCGAATGGTTCCCCCTAAGAGTAAAGTGAAAATTGAGAAATTGATGGGCACGATTTACAACAAAAATCGGTATGTGCTACATATCAATATGTTGGTGCAATGCCTAGTCCAAGGCCTAGTATTAAAGAAAGTCAACAGGTGTATTTCTTTTGCCCAAAAAGCATGGCTCAAGCCATACATGGAAATCAACACCCGGCACTGACAAATGGCATCACAGCAGTTTGAAATCTACTTTTTCAAATTGATGAACAACTGCATTTATGGTAAGTCTATGGAAAATATACGCAAATACTACGACATTAAATTATTAAATTCTGGGAGGGGCTTCATGATACCCGGCGATACATTGCCAAGCCAAATTTCAAATCGATTAAGATTATCGATGAGAATTTGGCGACCACTGAAATGAGGTAGACCAGTGTGACCATGAATAAGCCCATCTACTTTGGTCAGGTGATTTTAGACTTTTCCAAATCAGTCATATATAAATTCCACTAAAATTTTGCCAAACAACATTTCGGGGACGTATCCCTTTTGTATATGGATACGGACTCGTTTATCAATCACATTCGCAACTGTAACCCCTATGTCGTGATGAGGCAACATTGTGACTGATTCGACAACTCTTCTTATAGTGGTGACAACGTGTTTAGCTGCCCATGAAAAACAAGAAGCCAAAAGAGCAAAAGGCGTAGGCAGGCTAGTCGTAACATCACTATGTTTAGACGACTACCTAGAGGTTTTACGAACTGAGAAAGCTACGTCTCATAAACAGTGCAGGATACAATCCAGCAACCATAATTTGTATCTTGTGGAACAGAGGAAATATATACTCGCCTCGATGAATAATAAAACGTGGGTGGACTGAAGACCTGCTCACCAGCCTGCCATGGGGTTATCACAACGAGGAGGATGTGTGATTTTTCTGTTTTACCGTTTAGGGAAATTGCGTTTTGTAAATAGTATATATATATATATATATATATATATATATATATATATTTGCTTTTTAATGATATACATTGTGAATAGTAGTTTTTGTAATTGCAAATAGTGGAAACCACCTAGGCCCTTTTCTCTTTAGAGCCCTGTACACACTTATATTTGTATTTTGTTTTTAATTTGAACGTGTTGTAAATTGTAAATATTTGTTTCTTAAATTTGAAGGCTGTATACATTTGCTATTTTTTGTATATATTAAATGATTAATATTTTTTTTTTCTAATGATAAATTTACACTAAAGAAAATGGAAATTGCAACACACAGAAGGAGTGGTGCTACATTGCTGCAATTGAACATGCAGGACGAGTGTTCGGTTGTGATTCGATCATTACACTTTCAGGTCCCTGCGACCGCAAGTTTGGACAACGATCATTACAGGTTGTGCCCACCACGAGCTGCAATACATTGATGAATTCGGCGAGGTACGGAGTCAATAAGGCCCTGGATCGCTTCCTGAGGAATTGTGGCCCATGCTTGCTGCAGTGCACGGGTGTGTTGTTCCAGAGTTGTAGGTGGCTGAGGACGGTTGGCCAGTTGTCGACCCATCATGCCCCACACATGCTCAATAGAACTGAGGTCCGGGGATCTTGCGGGACAGTCTAAGGTTGTGATGTCGTGGAGAGCTTCTCTGGAGATACGTGCAGTGTGAACCCGGGCATTGTCCTGCTGAAACATCCCATTAGCAATGTTCGCCATCATAGGGACAACCACTGGATTGAGTACCCAATCAACGTACTGTCGAGCAGTCATAGTGCCCTCAACAAGCACTATTTGTGATTTCACATTAAAACCAAGAGCTCCCCAGACCATAATGCTTGGTGTTGGCCCTGTGTGCTCTCGACAATAAGGTCTGGGCGGCCCCTCTCCCCGGTACGTCAGCGCAAACAATTCCGGCGATCACTGCGGGCAAGACAGAAGCGCGATTCATCACTAAAGACGACCCTATGCCATTCGTCGACCCGCGTCGATCGTTCTCGACACCAGGCCAGCCTTACACGTCGCTGTTGTAGGGTCAATGGAATACCTTCTGCAGGGACACGGGATCGTAAGCCAGCTGCACCCAGGCGATTACCAACTGTTTTTTGTGTAACGTGGGGGTGCCACAGCTGCAAGAATTTACGCTGCTGTTGCATGTGGTTACATCCGGGCCATCCAAATGATGCGGCGATGCTCTCTCACAGTTGTCTGTAGCGCCGGGCCTGTGCCAGGTCTACGAGTGTGGGTATCTTCATTTGACCACTGCTGCCATACACGTTGTACCGTAGATGCCTGTCGGCCAACACGTGCAGCGACAGTCCTTAGCGATAATCCACCCGCACACAGCCCAATTATCCGAGCCCTCTCAAAGGGCGACAGTTGTTGATAGGGTGCTCTTCTCTGTCGTCGAGGCATGTTTAACATGTCCAAGCATGCATTGGTGGTCAACCAATGAAGCAGGTGCCACGCATGTGCCAAGGCTTTATTCCTATATATCCGCAGGGACAGCGATCCATCAGTGTTTGCAGTGAGGGGACCCTAAATTAATGAGATCGATACATTGACAGTAAGAAGCAAAAACTCTTGTATACATTGTTGCTTTTCATTACCTTTCACAAATACCACATTGGCCGATGACAAATACCATTTCGAGGTATTTATAAGAAATGGTTCCCTGATATCATTGTAGTTGCAAATGATTTTCAATCCATTGGGTCTTCTTTCTATCTTTTTCACACAACAGATTGAAAACATACGGCGGTTTAAACACCAGATGAGTGGGTTGTGAAATCCAAAACGTGGAACAGTCAATAATGACAACCTCTTATATATAAATTCGTTATCAGCAATTTTAAACACTTGACAATCGGAAATCAGCGTACGCAACATGTTGACTCCTGCCTGGACAAAGTCCAACTGACGACTCACTAGCCACTATAAGAGTTTTAAAAATAATAACAACATATTTATATCACATCATTTTATTGGCATCAAAATCATAACAAGCTTTACATCCTTTTATCGTTCTGGGATAGGGATGGTACCATCTCGTACAAAAATGAAGTCTTTTGTGTTTATAGCGTCCATAACACCTGTGATGTGATGCCCCAATGTGTCTAAACTGGGCGTTTACGACTTTGTACTGCTAACCGAAGCACCGTCGACGCCATAAGGTCCACAGGTATCATAACTTTTTTCATCACTCAGAGGCACTATTGAGGGGTAGCTTGAATGGCATGGTATATTACCCACATTCATTCTACAGAGGTTGGGGCATGCTGGTGACCAGCGCTGATGTTCTTGCATAGGTTCATCACTCTCTTTCCATTGACCAATGGTTATTGAACAAAACACACATTTCACTTCATCTCTTGTTTTTAAATAATAGAAACCAGCCGCGGCTAAGGCTTGAGGATAATGAAAGGCACAGGCCATGTCGCGAATGTCTTGAAACGTTGTTCGTCAGATTTTTAATTCATTGATGTGACATCTCTTGTGGCTTAAAAGCAATCCATGACTGAGCTGCTTAACGTTGGTTTGCCCGTTATTTATGTACTAGTCACTTGGCTGGACAGTGGATAATAGTTGACGTGTTTGTGAAGAATAATGAGACAATAAGCCGTGATGTTGGGCGGGACATTGTCATGAGTTTCAAAATCTAGTCGGTTGCCAATATTGGATGTCTTGACAGACTCTTCTAAGTAGGAACAGTCAAAAGCCAAAAAGTGGCACCCTAGTATTAAATTCTTGGGGTGTCAACATTAGGCAATTCTCTTTTTGATAATATGACCATCTAAATTAAGAAAACAAGTCGTAGAGTGTGCCAAACTTATTTTTTGAAAAATCCAAATCCAGTCCTTCATAGGGAAAAACAGCTCCGTTCAAGAAAATTCGTATATTTCTTAATTGTAGGTGATCTTTGGTTTGTTGATAATTGCGATTCATTTGAAAACCCAGTATAATGTAGAGAGGTCTCTCTGTATAGCGTGCTGTTTTCACAGACCAACTGTGTGTGTTGGTTGTTGGCAATAGTGGGTACACATGGAGCGCCCAGCTTCTAAATTCCATGGGTAGAGGCATATCTTCTCCAACAATCTTGAGCAGTTTTTAGCTATCCGGTACTTTCCATAGAATCCGTTGTAGTTAAATTTTTGAACCTACAGGTGCATCATCGGCTCCCTTGAGTGCATTATTATCGCTCCTGTCTTAGACGAGATAAAGCACTCGACTTGCGTTTACCACAATACGCTGGTGATCTTCGGAAAATCCTAAAATTAGTTTAAGAGGTAAAAATCCGGTAAAGGTGCCATCTGTGGGAAACATCCAGTCATTGGTCGGGTCAGGGCACCAACCCGCCATGCATTTATAACCTTCTTCTGCACTATTAGAGGGGTATAGTTTCATGACACTTGAAATACCTACATTTCGACTGCTATCCACCACATTATCATTAATCGCATAGCGCACCTCAAAAAACAGATAGGCGAAACCATGGTTAGGTAACTTGGATGTTGTGGGTGTAGAGCCATCCGCTTTTGTGAGCTGACCTTCAATCTGAATGACACTTTCATGCGGTAGGGTGTAAATATCTTGGTTGTTGATAACAAATTGAATTTCGTCATTGTTATTTAATCCAGATGTTAAAGCTTGATGCGGATCAATTCTTACCACCCTTCTTGCTCCTCGATACGGTTCAACACCTCTACGATAGAATTCATCTTGTAGGTTTACGTGGTAACCCAAATGCTGTTTAATCTGCTTGTCCTTACGTGTTTACGTGTATTCACGAGGCAAACAACTAACACCATGGCTAGATGGTGTTGATGCTTTATTCACCAACTTCATAGTGGTCTTGAGCCAACTAGTATGTGACTGGTGTGCTGGAATCTAGTTGAATCAGTTGTTGATCTCTGTTGACCAGTCTTAAAGTTATATTACTAATATGATCAACAGCCAAAAAATTAAAAAGGCACCACTGGAGGATTTTAACGAATAATATAGCCATTGGGCGATGTCACAATTAAATCGTAGAGCGAATGAGATGGCTCCAGATTCGTGTACACGTTGCGAATAATATTACACGTCACCGACACGTGATGGTCCTCAATCAATTTCACTTCATGGTCCGATTCAGGTTTTTGGTTGGGATCCAACACTCGTGGTAGAAACGCTAGTAAAGGGCCAATGGAATCAGGTTGTGATTTAATATCAATTTTAAACGAGGATAAAAAAACTGCAACGATGAGTGATGGTATGGCCGACAAGTTCAAACTTGCGTGTTCCATCAAGAAATGACCTTAAACCATATTGCTTTACCAGCACCACGTAAATGTGTTCATAAATATCATCTATTGTATATCCTCCAGGGTTGAGGGTTTTCTTCGAATCATCATAGTAGAACTTGCCGTTGACATTTTGACGTATATTGTAAATTCTATTGTACGTTTCAAGAGAAACTAACTCCGATACATAAGGTCATTCACTCAATTCACTAGGAGGGTAGAAGTCTAGGCTTACTTCAGGTCCACGTCCAAGCAGTGTAAACGTAATACTATCTGCTGGCATGCTGCTTACGTTATTTGCTTACACTGTGTCTTATATAAGAAAATTAAACCCAAACGCCCACACTCTTGGGTGTTGAACATTTGCTGACGTTTCACATTATAGTATATCATTGAGCTGTTTCCAAATACATATTGTATAGTTTCATAGACGGAGTGAGATTGCCAAAGTACCACACCGTGGAACCCCCTTTGACATAGGCTACATAATGGGTTCCTGTTCCTCGGTGATCATCTAGATTAATAATGGCACATTCCTATTTTCATGGTTGTGAGGTTAATTGGTTACGCATAAACAGGTCCCAAAAATGGAAAATCTTTAAATGTTTTGCCTAGCATTCGACTTCTTCATGGGTCAGGGCATGTATCAGTATAGCTGTTGTTAAAATTTTATTTTTTATTTTTAATTTGGTGATACGTTAATACCAAGCCGTTGTTTATAGAAGACTGGTTTTAAATTTGCGTTTCGAGCCCCATAGGAAAGGCTTCCATCGTTTCATTGAGTCGTTGATTTTCTTTCAATTGTTGCTTGCCCTGTTGTACAGGTTTTATCGTTTTGGCAACAGCGCTCGCACCACATAAAAGTGAACCCAGGGCTGCGAGGCCTGCAAATAAAGCTGGTAAAATTCCAGCTCCTTTTGGAACAGGAATGACTCGACAATGGTTTGACACTTGTTTACTTTTTGGATTGACACGTCTCTGTGCTGATCGGAATACTTTCTTTATGTTCAACACTATTTTTTTAAATTCGCAAGGGCTTGTCAACAAGTGCTTTAACCCCATTCTTTTGCGATGACCGGGTCATCGTTTTAGTCATTTTCAACACGTATATTTGTTTTACCATGATGATCATGAACAACCTTTCACAAGAAAGTTTGAGTAACAACTAATGAGCGGCGATTATTTCATGGCTGTATATTCAAGTTCCACATAAAGCGGGAAATCGTTTATCGTGTTTCCTGCTTCTTTTTCCTCTAAGATAGAACCAAATGAATGAATAGTTTATCACCCACGCTGACTGTACCCAATCACTGAGTAGTAACATGGCACTATGATTTAATCGTATCAAATAATGTCTTACATCTCTTGTATAGTCTATAATAATAATACGTCCATTATACGGTAAACGATAACCCGTTGATCCTGAAGGTAAATCTTCTATGTCTTTTAAAAAACGTCGATGAGTCATGGTCAAAAGAAATACATGAGGGTGTGGTTTTATCACGGAGGATACATAGTCTTCCGCAAATTGTTGGGTTGCCACCTCATGGGGTTCAATAGGATCTAAAACGTCGGCTAGTCGTCTTCGCTTCTTGTGTAAACTCTTCTCATTAACTTCACACCACCAGTTCATTATCGAATTAAAAAATGTTTGCTACAGACATCTTGCGGGTTTACAGGGTCAGCAACATGTGTAATGCGGTTATGATTAGCCGTATAGCCATCCACAGTGAACTGGGGCATTTTGTCATATAACTCTCGCACCTTGTTATCCACATACTTTTTTGTGGTGGCATCAGTAGATACTTGACGATGTTTTGCATAGGTTAACCGTTTTCCATTAAAGTCATAATCTCCTCGTTTAGTGCGTGGCACCACTGACCTATCCACATAGTGTTTATTGGCAGGGTCTATCTCTTGTTTAGGATCAGGTAATGGGACAGTCTTGCCCTTGGCCATTAACGCACGTCCAAAGACATCCATCGGCATAGTGTAGTACTGGCATACTGTTCCTGTCACGTGGCTTGGTTCCATGTATATAGAAAGCCTGCTAGCCTCTTTTACCATTAGTTGATATGCAGATTATTAAGCAACAAGAGTCGTTCACCGTGGAGGACATGGTTTCCCATCTCTATCCTACATCACATGAACAACGTCACGGTTCACTGTTTTCATCTTCCATTCGCTGCATCATAGTGGGACCTTCAGGATATGGAAAGACCAATCTTTTGTCTTCACTCATCACAGCGCCAAATGGTCAGCGTTTTCAAAATATTTATATTTTTGAAATATCTCTACCAACCACTCTACGTGTTCCTGGATCAAGTCATGTCTGAATTACGGACCGAGAATATGGGTTATTTTAAGTTTTCCATGCAAGAAAATGTTATTGCCCTGGATGCTGTGAGGCCTCATGCGCTCATGATTCGATAATGTATCCACCGAACGACAAACCATTATTCAAAACTATTTCAGCATGGGTCGTCACAAACATAACGATTGCTTTTAACTTGGACAAACGTAATCTAAAATGTCCAAACAATGCCAAACAATGCCAATATCATTGTTTTATTTCGCCAGGATGAGAGGAATAGTCGCCACATTTATAATGAACATGTCAATCCAGATATGACCTTTCAAACCTTTACTGAATTGTGTGCCAAGTGTTGGAACACGCACGTCATGCCTGTCTTGTTATTGATAATCAAAGTGAACTTAACCAGGGACGTTATCGCTTAGGGTTTGATCATTTTATTACTATATAAGGGGATGTATCATTCCCTCCTAAGTCATTTGTCGAGGCACCATGGCAACAGCAGAGAGGCAATTGAAAAAGCATATTAATAGAGCAAAAACAATATTCGTCAAAAGTTCCGTCAGCTGGAACGATCACGTGCGGATAATGCTTTGTTTATTCTACAACATTTAGCCCCTCCTCTAAAATCCATGTTTAAACCACCTTCCAAGCTATCTGAAACGCTACCCACAGTTTCACGAGCAACGCAGACTCTACAAGAGGTCCCTGTGGAAGAGGTACAAGAGGAATTGGTTAGTTCTAGCGAGTTTGAGGATGAGGATGATGAAGTGTTACTCCTCAAAAATCATCTGCCTTCCACGATTTCCAGAGTATGTAAAAACATAAGGACCGAGAATATGGGTTATTTTAAGTTTTCCATGCAAGAAAATGTTATTGCCCTGGATGCTGTGAGGCCTCATGCGCTCAAGATTTTCGATAATGTATCCACCGAACGAGAAACCATTATTCAAAGCTATTTCAGCATGGGTCGTGATTGGTGATTCATCCGTTAAATTCAACCAACATGTTGTCACAATTAATACAATAAAATGTAAATTAACTCCAGGTCTGTTAAAGATGTTATTTTCCCGTACACAATCTTCACACCATTATACGCTCGACGACCGTAACAAATATAAATCCATTTTAACGCCCCCCCCCCCCCCCCCAATGGTTATAGGCGAGAATAAAAACGATCTGAACCAGTCAATGCCAATAAAAGTATCAAGTATAAAACCATCATTTCAAATGTTTCCAACCTCTGAAAATGTTCGTCGTACAGCATCAGCTTCAGGAGTGACATTTAAACCATTAAAACCCCTTGAGGATGTTACCTACTGGCATAATCCCAGTAAGCTAGTCCAGCGGCTATAGCTCATGCATGCTTCACGTCAAGCTGGTCACACCGGTCACGATTGGGAAATTCAAGAAATTGAACAAGAACTTTGAAGTGCCAAAATTATTGTTTAAACCATCGCCCATCGAAGTGGAAATAGCTCGCGAGTTGCACCGGCCTGCCAGGCGGAACTATCAGCAACTCAAAGTTATATCACGTGGTGTGGATGAACTTTGGCAGGCCGACTTGGTGGAGATGATACGCTATGCTAGCGTTAACGATGGTGTGCCCTATGTGCTGACTGTTTTTTATGTGTATTCCAAAATGGCCTTTGTTCAACCTGTAAGTCGTAAGTCAGGCCCTCTAGTGACCAGTGCATTCAAAAGTATTATTCAACAATCTAAACGTCAACCCCAGGTGTTGCAAGCAGACCAGGGGAAATAATTTTTCAACAAGGATTTCTCCAGTTTTCTCAAATCTTTGGATAATCAGCATTACACCACGTACAGCAATCTAAAAGCCAGTGTTGTTGAGCGGTTTAATCGCACGCTGAAAACTAATATGTGGAAAGAGTTAACAGATCGGGGATCCTATCGCTGGCTAGACATAATTCCAGAGATAGTGTCACGTTACAATGATACCAAACACCGATCGATTAGCACAAAGCCACAACTGGCCACAAAAAATATTCCGCGGCTGGATAAACTGTTTAACCCCATAAAAACAGCTGATTCTAAACGCCACCACCTTAACATCGGCGACCATGTCGGTGTGAGAAAATTCAAGTCTGTCTTCGACAAGGGCGACAATCCGAATTGGGGGACGGAACTTTTTCGGTATTCGTCAAGTCAACCTAGACAGCCCAGTCACCTATTTACTAGAGGACCTCAACTATCAACCCATAAAAGGCAGGTTTTAACTCCAGGAACTCCTGAAGACAGATTTTACAAAACATTACCTTGTGGAAAAACTGAATAAACAAAAAGGAAACAAAATGTTTGTTAAATGGTTGGGATTTAGCTCAGCCATTATTTCTTGGATCAATAAATTATATTTTGTGTAAACCCGTGTGTCTATTATTAACCTATGCAAACTAACATCCCCTTTGGTGGCTGGCTTATATTCTCACCTCATCGACTTAAAAAGTCCTAACACTTCCACATTCCGCCTTAAACAAAACAATTTTCCTGTAATAATAAGTATAACAATAATCATACGTCTTGTGCCCTAGAGACCTGGGACTTATTTGAGCGGGTAGAGGGGGTAAAGTCCAGCACACAACTTTGTAAAATTCTTAGTTTCCGAAATAAAGCCAATTTTAAAAATTGGACTTTTTTAGAAGAAAAAAAACATAAAGTTTTCTTCTAACCATAAAGGACATAAGGACATTTTGGTTGAGTCATCGCACAACGCTCTCTCATTATTAGTTTACAAAATATAGCCTACGTTTCGAAAAAAAAACAATTTTTTAATATAACGAGTTGACCATAGGAAAGAGGGCGTTACCTCAAGTAATTCAACACCCCACACAGCGATACACGATTATTGGTTCGCGAGATATCGTAAATCTTACTTGGCTAAGGCGAACGCAATTTAAAAACTGCTGACGCTAGGGCTTCAAATTCCAGTAGGCCATCTACTTTCGTATATTTGTAAGGATTTTTGAAGAAAAATATTCAATAAATAAATAAAAATGAAATAACAAAAATATGTATTAAATAATAATAATATTAATTAAATAATAATAAATAATACTTATATATTGTAAATAATAAATTAAATAAATACTTAAAAGTCAATAAATAAGATTAAATATTATGGTGTTTGAAGCCATTTTTCAGTGTTGCCTTAGTAAATGTAGTTTGATATTTTTCAGTCGGCCAACACGATTGTACCCTTTTGTGGGTTATTCCCTAATCCTGAAATAAATTTACATGAGATTAACAAATACACTTGGATGACCGGTTTCGATCGTCAAGCGACCGTCATAAGATCCATTACACTTAGGCTTTAAAATCTATATCTGGAAATATGGGTGAAAGTATTGTAGTACTCGACAATCTTAATCTATTAAAGCCCAGTTTTCATCCTCGCAACGTTTAAGCTAAAGAGCCATTTTAAAGCGCAAACGGTCACGTGAGAATGTCTCGGGATCTTTAATAGTGCCGTTAATGCCGGCCTCGGCATAGAATGTTGGTGTACTTGTTAATTATATCGAAGGATACTAGCCGTAAGCTAGGTTTCATTTGCAACAGGTTCAATGCGGTTACTAGTTCCATTGAGTTGTTTATTGAATTACATTTGTCATTGGAAAGACAGTATTTTAAAAGTTTTAGTAATTCCTTACTGATCTTGTGGATTGGCGCGTACATACAATTAACTATTGGTCATATTGGGCACTCCTTTTTTGAATTTTTGGTATTCCTCTCAAGGACAGCTTGCGGATATTATCCTTCGATATAACTAACATTTACACCAAAATTCCAATTAATGAAGCAATCAATATTATCGAAAATAATCTAATGACAAACAACTCGGCAAAAGAAACCGAAGAGATCGTGAAATTACTGAGGGTCGTATACAGCTAAAACATGTTTCAATTTGACAATAAAATATATACACAAACATAGGGCATAGCCATAGCATCACCGCTAAGTGGGCTAATTGCCGACATCTTCATTAACTCAATGGAAAATGCGTTCCTAGAAACGTTCTCGACAACGGGAATAGTGCAGTGGAAAAGATTCGTTGATGATGTAATTTGCATCTAGGACACTGAATTAACAAACGAAAGAACAACACTCCAAGCCGTTAATAACCTACACCACTCTATTAAATTCACTAAGGAATCTGAAACCGATCTTCAAAGAAATTATCTCGACATAACGATCGAACGGAATGATAATGAACATTCATACTGCATATTCCGAAAACAGACACAAATATCCCATGAAATTGACAATCATTCCAATCACCCCAGTAAGCGGAAATTGGTGGGCTTCAATGCAATGGTGCACAGGCCTTTAAACATGCCCATGTAAAAAGACAACTACAACAAGGAGATTCGAATAATCATTCAAATAGCAATAGAAAAAAACATTCCGCCAAGCAAAATACAGTAGATCAAATTGCAGTCAGATATAAAAATAAAACGATTCAAAGTCCGGAAAATAATGAGGAAGAATTCGCGCCTTTCAATTTCGTGAACGCGAATACATATAAATTCAACAATCTGTACAAAAACAAGACATTAAAATAGCATTTACAACAAATAAGACAACCGGAAATCATCTGCAAAACAGGAATTTAAATAAAGCAGACGCGTATTCAAAATCAGGGGTATATTCCATCACATACTAAACCCGTATTTAAAGAGCTCAGAGTAAGTCACAAGGCGAGGATCGGACCGTAGGAGGTCAGCAACCCCCTTCGGTCAAGTTGAATTGAATTTACCGTGAGATGATATCGCAGAGAAAAGAATTTGGAATATTTTGAAGCCACGAATGAACAGTATTACGACAAAGTGAAGTATCTAAATAAGAGTCTTAAAACAAAGTCCACGAATATTTACGCAAACCATAATGAAGAATAACCAAAATGTATAAACTGCATGAGTTATTGGAAAATTAAGCAACAAATCTAAGGAGAATAATTGAATATTTCGACATTTACTACAGCGAATTTGAAACATATTTTCAATGGTTTTTCAAATTGTTTCGACGAGGATGTTTCTTGTGAACTTCTTGAAAGCATCCATTAGGCCACACTAAGCATATAAAGGGAAACTAGCCTACTACAAAATGTGGACTCCCGGAGTAACGTAGAGCGCTGAGGAAATCATGGAATGGTACTGTGGACATCCAACACGAAAGTCACTACATAAACGACCAAAGAAAGGAATTCCCAACACCATCATGTAAACTTCATTCATCGGATATCTCGCAGAGAGGGGCCGTATTGAACCCGCTGAGCTAGGGTTCATGTGATATTTTTCATGACAACACATTTCTGATGGGATGTATTACCTTTGAACACAACCAGAAAGCTACGAGAAGCTGAGAGCTTATACAATTCTCTTTGGAGTAGCGAAGGATCGCACTTTTGACTTTGGTGAAGTCTACTAATTATTTATCTGAGGTCTTATTAATCAACTTTACCTTTCTACGAGACTCAGAATATTCCATTTCGTCATTCAGTATTATTGAAACATTTTGGAGAATGTTTTTCCACTTTAAGGTATGGTAATATCATTGCAGATACGCAAATAGGAATGTAAATAGTCACTACACGACTTAGTTTGACGACTTGATTCCACGAGGAACGCAGTTCCGTGCACTACGTTTTGAGAATCCGCCCGGTTGAGGCGTGTTGAAATACCCGTCGTGTAAGACGTGGGAATAGTCCGCTTTATAGCGAGGAATTTTTATCAAGGATCATCGAGCACCATTGTACTGTGCATCACGATTTGTAAAGTGTAGTGATCATCACAAATAGTAATGTGAACTTATTTGGAAAGTATTGTGAATTTTCTACGATTCTGTAGCACCACATTTTTGTACCCACGTGATTTGTGGAGGGCTAAGAGCCTGGTGTGAAATATACAGGTAATTGTGATATTGTTACATTAGACAAGTGTTACACTAAATACGCATCGCATATAAATTGCTACGGTGGATTTATCCACAAGAAATCGACGTCTATTTCACGGATGCCACGTGATTCCAAAAGTAGAATCCGTGCACGTGTGAAACAGCAGATCAGTGCATGGCCATTTATTAATGATATCTGCAAAGTGTAGAGGCTGTGATACCAGATATATGTGTAACGCCTGTGATAGCTACAAAGCACACCGTAATTTTCAAGTAATAATGAACTACATGATGTCTAATATTACCGACCACGTGTTCGACATTTATAACACCATGTTAGAGTCGGAGATAATGGGCTAAGTACCGCTATGGTATGAGGGAGATGTCTCGGATGGAACGAGCATGATTTGGAACTTCAAGAACGTCGAACGAGAAGGGAGGAGTCGAGGATGCCTTTCCTAGGCATGTCCAACCCATTCACGATGTCAACTACAGGGACAGATCGAACCCTGGTCTTTAGGAGAGCCAAGATGGAAGTTCTGATACGGACGATGCCAATCCTGAAAGCCAGAGGTGCTTTTGTTCAACCCTTGTCATTGGACAGAGAGCTAAGTGTGGGCTCCTTCATATCGTGAGTTTGTACAACCTTTCTTTGTTCTAGTCATTGGTGGTATATTTAGATTAATGTAGATTGTAAATCAGCCGAACTTCGTGACAGCCATTTCATAGGTAGGGAATGTAATTAGTATAATTAGATGTCATTTATTTACAGTGATTGTGAGCCACCCTTGGGTTTGATATTTTGTTCAACCCTGGTGCAACCTGATGGACGTCGTAGGACGCTAACTTCTGTCTATTGCTACGTGACTGTAGTCATTTCAAGGCTACTTTGTTTAACCCTATATGGGGTGATTTTCAAGTCTTAGCAGACTCCTGTTATGGCAAACTGATGCCATGGTCATAATTCTTTAACTGCACTTATTGCAGCCAGTCAATGTTACACCCCTGACTTCATTAGAGTAGTCGTATCATTTGGGTAATCGACTGTAATTACAAGATTTGTAACTGCATTTATATTTCATTCATGATGTGCTCAGAAGCCATCCAGGTCAAGTGTAGACCTTACAAGTAAAAGGGATGTTTCGTTGTAACCTAGCATCGAACCCAGTTCCCATCGTATCATTAAGCAAATACAGCAGAGTGGTGTTTGCGCCATAATATTATTTTGTTAGTGTCAAGTGTGATGACACGTGATTTATTTGGATGTTTGATACAAGAAACAAATGAAGTGTTTTATCTTTGAGAGCAGAGAGCTCCAGCAATGAGTGACATTGCTATCTTTTAAACGTCTTTGCTATGAAAGACAGAGTTATATGTTTGTATTCAGCTTTATAGCGTGCTTTTAATGCACACATTCTTCGATGTTTATAACCTATGGTTAAGGTATTATTATGAGGCCAGTTTTACAGTTATTTTCTTGCCTAAATTGCCGGCCCAGTCAACGTGTTGTGTCTAATAGTGCAGGGAGCCTGCAACTTGCTGCGACAAAGACAGGTTTTGTGAATATTTCCCAGCGCACGAGTGAGAGCGCTTGCTTCTAAGTGAGACAGACTTATTTTAACACAGGACGCAATGCTTGTAGCATTCTTTCATTTTCATTGCACTGATAGCTCATGGAACCCAGTGTCCACTTTTGTGTCTGAACACATGTTCTGTAGATTGTCATTTGTTAGTTAAACGCCTTTTGCGTGTACCGTTGTTTCGACGAGTACAGTTATGTCAGGTTTCTTATATTATATTGGAGGCTAGCCCCGTGAAGAGGGTTTTTCATGTATGAAGGTATTTTGTGTACCATGTCCGGGACTGTTCCCGAAGACCAGATGTTTGGGGAGGGTAACTGATGTGTCCAGGCCCGTCCCAGAGTTATTGAATGCGAGCTGTGCGCCGCTGGTAACTTGTGTTATTGTGTGTCCGAGTTGTTATTGCTCGTTGATTGTATTCCGACTTTTGAGTCGAGGCTTTTTGGCAGATATGATCTCGCGGGAGACGCTCCGTGCCAAGGCTAGTCAGCTGTTATTCGCCATAAACCAACGATAATTTAAACACACATCTTAATAATAAAACGCATAATTTTTATAAACAAAATATAACTAACGAATCCTTTCTATTTAACCTTGTTCATTTGCATTTGGAACCTGCTGACATAGCCGTGCCAATGAAAGTATTTCTTGGAGGAAATGACTTTAGGACAGCTGACACTTTTTGTAGCGACTGAAGCTTGCTCGAACCTTTATTTCGTAGCTGGTGGAGCGCAGGCCATACGATGTTAGACGTAGTCTTCACTACGCAGTCGTCACCGTAATTACACACGTTAAATGACTATGGCTTACAAACAGTAAACCAAGGTGTAGGTAGGCTTTGAATAAAACTGTGGTCTTGTATTTATTGATTTATTGATGTAAAAGTGTACAAATCCTCTATGTCACCTTTTGTGTGCTGATTAGCACCTAGTTCGTAAGAATGTCTTAGATGTTTTTTTATGGCTTGTCACATAGCTTTGATTGTAATTGTTTGACATAACGGACGTCACCGCCGTAAATTTTGTAATTAATTGATAGGACTTAGCTAGATGAATTAATATTAAATGTAAATGTGAAAATGTTATCATCCTAACTTAGATTTGTTTTGCTGCCCTGTTAAATGTAAATTCCGATATTAGCTTGATCTTGTAACTTGACCTAGGGTTTTTCGCCGTACCATTTTCCTAGTGTTGCTGTTGTTGCTTTAATTATTGTGAGATAGATGTTTCGCGAGGGTTTACTGTAACTTCTCAGGTAGGGACCTGCTCTTCATTTTTGATTATTTATTAGCTTGCGGATTAGCCGATAGAAAACCCTCCGAACTAGGATAGGGGTTTGTTGATTTTAAAATAAATTTTCACGGTGTTTTGCATAAGTCTGGATGTTTCCTTTCTCAGTCTAGCTTTTAAGGTGAACCTTTCCTTAGGCAGTCTATGACCTTTTGTCACCATGTACCACGATCCCCGTGGATGATGGATTCTCGTGCCGCTTTGGCCTGTTTGGAAGTTCACCTGATCCTCTCGGCAAATAGGTCCGCCGGATGAGATGTTAGGGAAGTCATTTCGGTTGTTGGCTGTCCTGGCATCTCCTCTGACGGGCTCAGTATGAAGTATGAACAACAGAACCATCTGGTTCAAGAAGCGAACGAGTGATGGCATATTCGAGATCAAGGAGAGGCCACGAGAGGCGAGGTCATTCGAATTCAGTCAACTGACGCAGCGCCAGGAACAGCGGAGAGCGAGAATCCGCTGTTTACCCGAGCACGCTGGATCAGATGTTCCGAGCGGGAGCAGAAACAGTACATTAGTCCCAGAGTTCCACAAAGATCCAGGTTGTGCAATATAGAGTCGAGAAGATAGTCTGATATAATATCCTCCTTATCGTAATTTATAAAGATTAAGACATATTATGGAACTGTAATTAGCTAAATTTTCTTTGCACATTTCATAAATTTGACAAGCTTAAAGCAATAATATGTGAAGAATGTAAAGCTAATGTGAAATATAACATGATCGTAGCGTGAGGGAGTATCGTTCTGAGAACGATAAAAATAAATGACATTGTAAATATTTAAATAATAATAAATGTTGGAATTAAAGGATTTATTAAGGCATATAATCTATAGGATTAGGAATTGAGGAGATTTTTGTATAAATTAGGGAATGAAATGTAAATAGATGCAATCGTTCTACAAATTTATTTAACGAGAGTGAAAACAGTATGATAAACAAGTAGTTGATTATTTTTAAGAAACATTGATAGACGAGGTGGCTATAAATAATATTACTTTACTCCTTGATGAGGACTAGCTGAAGTCCAGTTGCCGAAATTCACGATATATTTTACTTCTAGGTGAAGTTAATTTTTATTTCCAGTTAGAAGGTTTATTTTTATGTGAGTGATTTTTATTTAATTGTCTTCGAACATGATTTATATTTGTTGCCCTTACTGAATAAATCTTAGCAGGTGCTTTTTAGATTGCATGTTCCCTTTATGGAAATTTCGATTTCTTCATTTAATAATTCGCTACGGTGGTACTTCTAATTATATACTGGCGCCCACTATCTTTCAGTTAACCGTTCACCCTCAAGATTCCGAGAATCTCGTCCTCCAATACTTAGTTGTAGGAATTGTATGTAGCTAAGTAGTAGTACGATCGTATTTTATATCTATGTATCGAGAGATTCCTAACTTGCCATCTAACAGGGAATTGTTGGTTTTTCCAGTTGGGGATCAGCGTCCCTTGCGATCCTTTCCATCCTTCGGATAATAGGTGGTGGTTACGTAAATTTCGGGTACAGTACTGAGCACTAATTCACCCCCAGCTCAAGTTATGGACAGAGACGAGGATCGAACCGACCTGACAATTTTTCGAGTATTAAGTGGATATTGGAAATAAAAATTTATTTCATTGAAATAAATATTTTGGGAAGGGTTTGGAACCTTTTAGAAACGTTTTTGGAGAATTTTGGATGATTTTGGATTATTTGGATTTATAAGTTTTGAGGTGATTGTAAACTTAACCAAGGGAGTGCCTGAGCATAGGAAGCTGGAAATTGTCATAGGCTTCAAGTTAGCACTCTCAAGACCAGTTTTTGTCAGCAAGGTCGTCACATAAAAAATTTGCACACGACTTTGTGATAAGAGGCTAGGACAGGTAGAGTTTTGGTAATAAACCTGCAGCCAATGAGGATTCAGCACATAATTTGTGTGGGAAACGCTATTTAATCATATTTGCTTTTTTAAGAAAGATTAGAATTCCCAGAGGTCAAGAAGAATATGTTACATTGATTAAGAAGAAGAGAATTATATAATTTTGGCCCAGAGAAGAGTAATTAACATAATTCTATTACAAGTGGACCGGTTGCGAGGCTAGTTTGTCCGCGAGCGCGAACCACGGACACACAGCAGAGACTCTTTTTGATACCGTCGAGGAGAGCGGACCTGTTGTGCAGCACTCCGCAAATTTAACATTGAGTATCGACAAGCAGCATAATATATCAAGAAGAAAGCTAATGAAACAGTGAATGGAGAAGAATATTGCTATATAATCTACAACATTCAACAGAAGCAATCAATTTCGTTTTTAAAACGAATCTACACATCGCAGCATTATAACTGCAGTATTCGAGAAGCATATTCCTTTACATTTTCAACATGCTAAAACCTACGAGTCGAGGGGGATATTCTTATTCTGCACCCTCTAAGATGATGGGAATGATTCACTAAAGAATGGTAGGAGGATAATCTACACTATGACACGGGAAGATTCAGAGTGGATTCCGAAGTCCTGAGATCGACGTCACCACCACTGCGATACCACCATGCAGTTTTCTGAACTTCAAAAGCTACGTTCAAATGTCCATAAAGAACTAGGAGAAATCTTAACTACGGACTCTCAAAGCTACTATCCTGACGTGGTGGAGAAGAGAGAAGAAGATGGTAAGCGGTGTTCCTTGTTCCTGGTACGAGCATCTAGACTTGCAAGTGTCGTGAAGCCAGAAGATTGCTGTCCGCAGAGCACGAGTTCACTGAGGCCAGGTGGGCACCCGTCAAGCAGGATCGGGGGTATCAGCTGCGAGGAGAGGGGCCGGCTCAGAGCACGTGTGGAATGTGACCGACACGCGCCAACTTCGGAGCGCAACATCGAGGCCATCGTTCTAGGTATTTTCATCGCAGACCGTCAGAAAGGTACAGAATTGTCAGCTCTAAGATCTCAGCAGTTTGTTGTAGTTTCTTGAGGATGTAGCAGGGTGACCTATTCATTATGTAGAAATTCTTTCTTATAACTCATGTTATTGTATGTCTATTTAGAAATTGTTAGTTAACTTTTTGCACGTCACCGTGTGTCGTTTAGACGTGATTTTATTAGCATTTGGAATTTAGATTACCGTTTTGGTCAGGTTTTATCCAGCGTCGTTTTTAACCTTCTCATTTTAACGAAAACTGTTCTATGTAAGGAGAATGCTTAGATCGTAAAACATACGTTTTCAAACCATGTTATGCGTTTAGATAGCTGTAATACATTACTACTCACCATAAAATTTATGATGAGGCACTATGATACTGAAAATAACAAGTTTAACATGTATAAACATTTTATAACAAATTTCAAATGTTATAAATAATAATATTAACCGAATATTATTCTAATTGAAGAATACATTATTATGTGACGATAAGTAAGTCATGGATAATTTATGTAACCACTATTTATGTCAACAAAGGATCACTACTGTGACAATTGAAGTCAGGTGAGGCCTATTTATAGCAACAATTATTTGTTATAACATTGCCAATGCGAAATGAAGATAAGAAGACTTGCATGTCTATGGAAAGTCAGTAACATGTTTAAGCAAGTTGGTAAATGAAGATTTTACTCATTCTTGTTTTGTAACAAAGAAACGAAAGTATTATTATTGTTATTAACCTTTCAGACGAGCGGACTACAACCATTCTATTGTTTACACTCAAGTAAACGAGGTATTGTTGTACAATGCAATGGTTTATCATTTGATTGCATTATGATCAGTTACGTGGAATGTCAAACGAGAGATATTGTTGTAGACAAATGTATTGTCGAAGGTAATGAGCACGATGATTTAAAAATTAGAGAAGGAGGAGGTTAGTAGTGTTTCATGAACTGTATACACAGTAGTGTTACATAGTAGGATGACTAATTCTGCTACAGGTTTGTAGACAGATGGGTTTGTTTTGAAGTATTCCGTGCAGTATTTTAGGAGAGTTATTGTGGCAAGAGTAAGGAGAATTTATGTTGTATTTGGAAGCGCAGGAGACGCTATGAGTAAGTGAAGTCCACGTTTTGGTAACGAATTGAGTATTGCCATGAGATCAATTTACTACTACAGAGTGTTAAGAAAGTCACTGACATTTAAGAGTGTTTGTATTGTTTTGTCAGTTAGCGTTAATGCTATAGCCTTGTCATCGTCGTATTAAGTTGGTGTAGTTCCGTCTCGATCTTTAATGGCATTATTCTTATGTAATGGATTTGTCTATACAGAACTTTAACTAACTTCATTGTTCGTTAACATAGTTCATTTATTTTGACTTATAACCAGAAGTTTATAGAAGCTATCGTTTTTGTGAACAAGTGTTTGTCTAGAAGTGAAGTTTGTAACAAGGGAGCTCATTAGATTGACATATCACGTCAATTCTAGTCCAGATTCGAATACCGCATTGGACGCGTGAATTCAACATTGTATATAATTGTTAGTTGTATATCCCATTATTATTTTAGATTTGCTCACGTTTATAAATAGCTGTATATCGTAGGGTATTTCAAGATTGTTATTATTATGAGTCGAACAGCTGATCGCAGATCTAGCTCACGAGTAACCAGTCACGGGATGACTAGCAAGTTTCACTATTCGATCTTATTCGAAGATTTAGGAAGTACATATTTCATCTACTAGTGTAATAATTTGTTTTGCAAGTTTCATGTTTTATTATGCATGACAGGGATGTTTCTTGTATATATTTATTTTTGGGAATAAATCCCAGGCACATGTCGTTTGCCTGTTTTGTTTTTATAGAAACTGGTCATCTTTTCATTTCGCAATCGCCGTGCAATAATACTAGCAGTTAGGTACTATAACTCCCTTAGTCTCAACTTCACCGTTCACGTCCGAGATCCGAGATTCTCGTACTACTAATTTATTTAGGAATTAGATTTGCTAGTAATGTGTAACTAATTGTAGTGTTATTGTACGTCCGTATGCGTCAAGGATTTCCTAGTCATTTATCCAGTAGGGATGCGTTGACGTATCTAGCTGGGTGTCAACGTCCCTACAATCCTTACCATCTCTGCGGATATGGGTAATGGCTAATGTGAGATTCGGGCGCAGTACCAAGACACAGGTTGTCAAGCAAATTACATCGGGCAGAGTGGGAGAAGAATGGATACACGATACAATGAACACAGAAATGCGATACAATACGGGACGCACTCGGCCGTATGTGACCACATGTGCGGCGCGGGACACAGTTTAACTAATATTGACACGGACTTTAAAAAAATTCATCACGGACCGAAAGGCAGATCTTGACATTATAGAAGCATTCGAGATACACTTTGCTAAATTAAACAACCCCAATAATTCAAACACACATTCATGGTGAATTCACCCCTCTTCACTCTACTTGAAAACAACCCCTGGCGGAACCAATACACAATATTACCTAGTGACCAAGCCAGGTAAGGGATTATTAAGGGAAACATGTCATTGGACCAGGATGTCCGATGTATCTTATTCTTCAATATACCGAGGCCGGCATTAACGGCAGTATTAAAGATTACGGGACATTCTCATGTGACCGTTCGCATTTAAATATGGCTCTTATGCTTATGCGTGGCGAGGATGAAAACTGGGCTTTAATAGTTAAAGATTGCCCAGTATTCAGTAACATACACCACATTAGGGAGACTAGACTTGGCAAAACGCAGTCACATTTGTAGGATGAACACACACAGGAATGCGAGAGGGTGGGGGGAATGCCCAAGTATATAAGAGACCATGGCACACAGGAAGCTCCCCCAGTTGAGAGTAGATAGTGACGAAGTTAACTGCTTTCTCCAGGACCGCGCAAGATCCCTCCAGATAAGTAGCCTGTACAATACAATCAGAACTGGCCATTTAACAACAATCACATAGTCACTCTAAACAATAAATTTTGGACGTTAACCTCCAATTCCAGTATCTTAACAAAACATCACATAGATTATACTGCAACTAACAAATATTGACGAGTTGCATTATCTTAACTAATACTGCAACTAAATAAGTGTACATATTGTAAATACTTTCACCGATATTTTCAGACATAGATTTCATAGCCTAATTATAATGGATCTGATGATGATCGATTGACGATCGCAACTGGTCATCCAAATGTATTTGTTGATCTCATGTAATTTTTTTCAGTATTAGAGAATAACCCTCAATTGGGTACAATCGTGTTGAACGACAGAAAAGAACGACGTAATTTTGAATAAATGAATAATTTATAATACATAAATAATAAATAAGTAAAAAATAAATAATAAATACATGTTTAATTTTTCCACCAAAACCACGTGAGGTCATGGAAATGTTTGGTCCTGTTTGAAACGGTAACGTGAAACCCGTCACCTGCAATGGCAAGGCGTGTTGACGCGGGAGAGGTTTATAATTAATCAAACGAAGGCGTGAATTTAGCGAGCCACGCATGCCGCTACCCGCATAGCTGTCTTGATAAATCGAACCTGCACATTGGATAATAATAATAATAATCGATAAAAAATATTGAATTAATAAAACATATTAAATAATAAATAGATACCAATTATATAGTAAATTAACGACAACAAAAAATAATAAATAGTAAATAAATAAGAATTAACGATGATGATGATGATGATGATGATTGTTGTTGTAAGGGGCCTAACATCAAGGTCTTCGGCCCCTAATGGCTTTAGTGATAGTGAAGGATGAGATGAGAATGAAAACTATAACCAATACTAACTACAAACTTACATACTAGAAGAAGAAAAGGAAAGCATATAAAGGACGGGAAGAAAAGTAATGCCCGTAACCCTCGAAGAATGAGGATTGAGGGACTTGGATGGTAGATAGGAAAGGGAAAGAGGAGAGGGCCCACCCAAAAGTCGGTGCTGAAAGGGGGAAAACTCGGACTCAGCTCAGGGATCCCCCGGGATCCACAACGCCCGAACTCACCAGCCATTAGCCCCTGAGGGTGTAGCATTATTCAGGGGTGCACCAGAAGTGGTGGGGCTACATACATCCTGCCTCCTTGAGGGCCTTGAGCAGAAGGCAGGAGATAAAAGGAAAAGAAAAACAAGGCTGACCACTCGCAGAAGGAGGGTATCAGAAAAGATGAGACAAGAGCCAATTAAGGCTGGAAAGGTAGACAATCCCTAGGCCTCGATACCCTTATACCGGCGGGAGCGGAAGAGAACAAGAGTTGACCAAGTGAGGTCGACAGGAAAGAAGACAGCACGAGTAAGTGTAAGCAATTCGGACTCAGCTGGGGTCCCGTGGTCGCCAACTTACGTCCCTCTAGATGTGAACTCCTGGGGGATAAAATAGAATGAAATTTTAAAAAAATCAATCAGTCGGCGGCCAAGTTGGATCGACCGCTCAGGCTTTCCTGTCGTGAGGAACTAGGTGTCATGTCACATGACTTGGTGGAAACCACTCCGAACTTCACCTACCCTTGGAAACGTCCACCATAAAAAAATATTAAAATTTAAAATGGCGTGTTCTATGGGTAGAGGGGGCGGAGTCCTGACACGACTTCCTCCGATCATCATTCGGGTGTTATCCGTTCTATTTTTGGTAATCGATCATCAATAAATAATAACAAATAAATATTAAATTAAACAAGAAGTTCCGTGACGAACTAAAGAGCCTACTTTTCTTAAAATTTAAGATTCATGCCAATGATTAATCTATATGTATCAATCTAGAATAATGACGAAATTAGGTTGGTAATATCGAAATTTCTAATTATTTCGAAATACTGTATACCTGGCATAATGTAGCCACTTAGAGAACTACAGTTGGCAGCCCTGGTGACTGAATATATTCTTAGTTCCATCTCTTAGGGTACAGAATACAACATTTGGTTGAAGTCCAATGGATAGCATGGACGTTACATGCAGTTAAACATTGGATCTAACAGCGCGCGTAAAAACATGTTGGCAACAATGACATACATGTATTTGTCAGAAATAATCTGAAATAATATGATCTATTGTGGTCTCAATTTTGAATGAAATCCATTAGTTAGTATAGAAGTTGTATTCATTTTAAAATTGTACCTAGCAGCAGGCTTAGAATCATGTTGGCAACACTGGCGTAGGCCTATATTAGTTATTCCAAATTTATCCAGAATGCCAGGTACTATACGTGTGCAAAGTTTAGAGCTATTGGCTTACATACTTTCTGATATATTGATATTTGGGTAACAAAAATAGAGACAGTATTTATTAACAGTTGGCAGCCCTGGTTACTCTTAAGAATCGGCATAGTCATATCTGTTATAGTACACATAGCACACACGAAATTTGGTTGAAATCCAAATGATAGTATAGAAGTTATATGTACCGTATTTAATGTTGGACTTCTCAGCAGGCCTAGAATCATGTTGGTAGCACTGAGATATATAAGTTACTCCAAATTATTATAGAATGTCAGGTACTGTACGTGTGCATAGTTTCAAGCTGTCGGCTTGCATACTTTCTGATATATGGGTATTTGGTAAAAAAAAATGAGAGCATTTATTAACAGTTGGCAGCCCTGGTGGCTCTTAAGAATACGCCCAGTCATATATGTTTATGTACACATAGCACATACGAAATTTAGTTGAAATCCAATTGATAGTGTAGAAGTTATATGCATTTAAAATTTGGACCTACCATCAGGCTTAGAATCATTTTGGCAACACTGCCATGAATGGCCTCCTGGAAATTAAACTGCAATATTATTATCTATACGAGTGCCAATTTTGAAAAAGGTCCCATTCATACCTTCCATGATATCCAACATGGAGCTCAAATTTCAATTGCGATTTTTCAGCAGTTGGTAGCACTGACATAATTTTCAAATATGGTCGTGAGATATTCAGGTATAGATATTTACTCCTACCAAGTTTTGTTTCGATTGCTGCAGCCGTTTCGGAGTAGATAGGGGGAGACACACACACAGCCAGACAGACAGACAGACACACATTTGACCGATCTCATAAGTCTACTTTTTCCTCATTTTTGCAAAATGTGAAAAGTAGGCTAAAAATCGAAGGAAAGGCTGGAAAAGAAGAGAAACTGACCAAGGTACGTCAACGGATATGAACCGGACGCAAGTAACTGGAAGCAATGGTGGACTTTCGGGTTAAATGTAATTAAATTTGGAAAAATATATTTTGAATTTTAGGGAATGGGGGGGGGGGTAGAGAGTAGAGAATGGGGTATCGCGGCATCTACCACAACAATTGAAACGTCCGCCATCTTAGAAGCACACTAAAAATCGCTATTTTCGCCGTAGAGTGGGGGGAAGTCTTATCTTAGGGGGAAAAGACTTGCCCTATATATTGAGGGGATGGAGCCTTTTCTATTGAACCTTCACATGACTTTCTCCGATTACTCGTTCGGGAGTATGCACGGCCTTGCCCCCGGATGTACTGCAGGTTACCCCTGGGATTGGACCCCTCCACTTACGAGCACGGGCAACTGTACACCAAGTAACTAGCAATGTTCATGTGACACAAATTAATTCGCTGTATATTAGCCTAGTTGGAATTTACACAATTCAATATTGAAAACATTACGGATGAATGGAGAGTACTATCGTGTAGAGATGATTGTTAGTACATTACATAGCACATAGTACATACAGTGTGGTCTGTAATAATTAGAGACGAGAATTATAGGCACTAAAACAGTTAAAATAGGCAGGCATATAGGCTCTTAAAATAGCCAAAATAGGCATGTAAATAGGCACTAACGTGTAAAATAGGCAACAAAATAGGCATGAAATAATTTCTTTTAATTTAATAACATATTTAATTACTATAAAAAGAATTAACAATAAGCAACTTATATTTTAATAACATACTTATCTTATATATAAAAGTGAAAGTCCTTATGTATGTATGTATGTATGTATGTATGTATGTATGTGGGTGGGTGGATTTGTTCCGTATACAAATCTACACCGTTTCACCAATCCCAACCAAATTTTGCATACACATACTGTAGTTTAGGACCCAGAAGGGACGGCTGGCTACATGAATTTTCTATAGTCTTTCTCATTCTTCTGATTTCGACCTTTTTGCACTCAAGCAAAGGCTAATAAATGCAGAAAATAAACTGATGAAGTAATAGCAAGGCCGACCATCTCCATAGCAACAGTAGCTCGAGACGGAGCCACAAAGTTTACATCTATCTTGGTAAGAGGCCATGCTACACCCACTGGCAGCTAGATCGCATCCCTCCAAGCTGCTTTAAACTGCCTGTCCATTCAACACAAGATAGGTTACAGCACCAACGCCCTGTGATCGCCGCGGCATTTTCACTCCCAGCTGGATCGCATCCCTCCTGGCTGCTTTAAACTGCCTGTCCATTCAACACAAGATAGGTCACAGCACCAACGCACTGATCGCGGCTGCATTTTCACTCCCAGCTGGATCACATCGCTCCTGGCTGCTTTAAACTGCCTGTCCATTCAACACAAGATAGGTTACAGCACCAACGCACTGTGATCGCCGCGGCATTTTCACTCCCAGCTGGATCGCATCCCTCCTGGCTGCTTTTAACTGCCTGCCCATTCAACACAAGATAGGTCACAGCACCAACGCACTGTGATCACCGCGGCATTTTCACTCCCAGCTGGATCGCATCCCTCCTGTCTGCTTTAAACTGCCTGCCCATTCAACACAAGATAGGTCACAGCACCTACGCACTGTGATCGCCGCGGCATTTTCACTCCCAGCTGGATCGCATCCCTCCTGTCTGCTTTAAACTACCTGCCCATTCAACACTCAGGCGCGAACAGGATATACTGTATATTAATTCACAGCTAGGTTGCAGCGCCAACCTAACGCGGCTTTTGAAGGGGACGATACCTGAAACGAAGAGTTTTTAACTTTAGAGGCTTAATATCGAGATTGAAAAAACGCGAAAACATGGCACTAAGTTAGTTCTTTTGTATTTCAATCAGCATAAAGTTTATGATATTAATTCACACACATACTAACGGGTAAATTTTCAATAAAAAGAAAAGCGAAATACGAAACGAAGGGTTGTTAAGTATGGAGGCTTAATATCGAGATCCCAGGCGCTATTTCTGGTGAATTCCGAGAATTCTCATTCTTGTTCGTGGGGTAAACACATATTGAGAAATGTGAATGTAATTCTGTCGAGCACACCAGCTGCAATACTTTAAAATACAGTTCAAAGGCATCAAATAGGCAATTATACTCCAAATAGGCACAAACCCTTGAAATAGGCATTTATAGGCACAATAAAACCAACGAAATCTAGCCTAAAAGAACCTAAAACGGATTTATATCTCGAAAGCCTACGTTTCTAAACACAGGAATAAAATAAGCAAATAGGCAAATTCCCGTCTCTAGTAATAATGTACAGAAGTTGGCAGACTACGCAGCGTACACTTATCCAACTCTCGACATACCACTGCATGCCACCCCTCTAGCGTCCAACAATTCAACTGGCACATTTCATTATGAAATTTCAATTCTGTATATTGGCTTAATCCAGCTCTCCAAAAGTAGTATTTAAAAATTCTCTACACTATGTACATAGTATATCCAAAATAATGTTTGGGAATTTATTGACAATTCTTGTGTATAAATGCGATTTAAAATGTGCGTCATTAATTACTTTCTTACAGAAATGACGTAGCCTCTACAATTAATCTTTGTCAGTCTTGCTTGTGCCGTGTAATGAAGTGATAGCTTAGTTGTTGTGATTTTGTTTCTAAGTGGATGCCAATGGTTGATGGCTTGAACTGGTATACATGCTTTGTATGGATGTGATCAATTGTAGTTGAGTTTTATCGTTATGTTTACTTCCCAATGCTTGGGTTTTAACGTAATCTAATCTTTCATATAGGGTTATGTTTTAAAATTCATCCTCCATGGTGGTAATGTAATTTTACGTTAACCAAAAGTGAGTCAGCGAAACGGCCGGACACATTCCACCCTGATCTCCTTTATAAAATAGGCCTACACCACTACCCAGTTGCCATTTTGCTAATATTTACGTGTGAGCGAAAGTAATAGAGTGTCATTTTGTAAAGTGAAATTAAGTTGTACTATGTTAAGTTATTTTTAGCAAACAGTGGTTGATTATTGTTTTAACTATGCCAACGTAAAAAAGTGCAACGCGTTTCGCGATATAGGACTTAGTTTAATACCAACATACATTACTGTATGCTAAGTTTGGTATATACATTATAATTTTAAAGCGGATGTTTCACCTTTAGTTACAAAATGAATCTCACTCAAAACTTCGTGGCATTAAGTATTTCTATACAAATATTTTTTGAGTTTGCCCCGACTAATAATGTATTGTATGTCTACCCCTTATTATTCCCGTTTTCCAACGGGGTCGGAGATGAGATGCGATGGAATTCTTTGTGGCGATAGTTTTTACACCGGATGCCCTTCCTGACGCCAACCTCATGTGAGGAGTTAATGAGGGATGAAATGAATGATGGTGAATGAAACTGGGCAAGACTGTGGAAGGAAGCGGCCGTGGCCTGTCAGAAGGTACCGTCCCAGCATTTGCCTGGTGTTGAAAATGGGAAAACCACGGAAAACCATTTCAAGGACGGCCGACGGTGGGGCTCGAACCCACGCGTCTACCGAGTCAGCCGAGAGCTTGGCCCCATGACCTAATGCTGCGCGTTAGCCAGCGTAGCCACTACTGTCGGTCGACTAATAATGTATTAATAACGCTTAATTAATTAATAGTGTGGAAATGCCTGAGATTCATTTTGAATCTGAATGGTTAGCACCCGCATTAAAAAAGGAAATGCCTAAACATTCCAACAAAGGGGATAAATATAAGATAAACGAAAGAACATATAGTTTGTACATTTAACACTTACTCATTTACGAGATTTCCACTTTCATCTGCTTTTTCATTGACATTTTCTTCATTAATATCCTGGGGATAAGATGGAATAATTTATGTCAGAGTTATGACCTTATACTTTTACGCAAATGATAATCCAAGTAATTGTACACTGCTCAGCAGAAGTGAAGATACATTCGCTGAATGACTTTCGACTGTCCATCACATCCTAGTGCAAGAGGTAAACTTTATACAGATAAGTGGTTATAAACCCCAGTTCTGAAACATATAATACACTTTTAGAGACCAAATTAAATTTAGAGCGATTGGAAATGCTAAATTCAGTGCCTTAATGGAAGTAATAGCTTTAAGGATTGAGGACAAATGGACATTTATTTTTAATTATCTTAGCCGTAAGACCGTAAGAGAGGGGCAGGTGACCCCGCTGTTCCACCCCTTGAAACAATGACAACAGAACAGACCAAAACAAATCCTACAGTCCAACACGTGCACATATCATTGAGTAATATGCTACTAGGCTGCCAATACGTGCATGACTTTTGAGAATGACGGCATAAATCTATCAACCTTCAGAATATTATATATGGCATTTCTTCACAATTCACTGCAATTTAATATTCTCAAGTTCAAAAAGAAGTTAGACTGAGTCAATTAAATGCCTCTATGGGGAGTCTATTGTAGAGCATGCTAGTAGCCCTAAGAATTATGTGTCTGCTAGTGTACGGGAGCACACAGTTTGCAAAGGAGATTAGAGCATGCTAGCAACTCTAAGAATTACGTGTCTGCTAGAGTACGGGAGCACACAGTTTGCAAAGTAGATTAGAGCATGCTAGTAACTCTAAGTATTATGTGTCTGCTAGGGTACGGGAGCACACAGTTTGCAAAGGAGATAAGAGCATGCCAGTAACTCAAAGAATTATGTGTCTGCTAGTGTAATGGAGCACACAGTTTGCAAAGTAGATTAGAACATGCTAGTAACTCTAAGAATTTTGTATCTGCTAGTATACGGGAGCACACAGTTTGCAAAGGAGATTAGAGAAGCTAGTAACTCTAAGAATTATGTGTCTGCTAGAGTACGGGATCACACAGTTTGCAAAGGAGATTAGAGAAGCTAGTAACTCTAAGAATTATGTGTCTGCTAGTGTACGGGAGCACACAGTTTGCAAAGGAGATTATAACATACTAATAACTCTAAGAATAATGTGTCTGCTAGTATACGGGAGCACATAGTTTGCAAAGGAGATTAGAGAAGCTAGTAACTCAAAGAATTATGTGTCTGCTAGTGTACGGGAGCACACAGTTAGCAAAGGAGATTAGAGAAGCTAGTAACTCTTAAGAATTATGTGTCTGCTAGTGTACGGGCGCACACAGTTTGCAAAGGAGATTAGAGAAGCTAGTAGCTCTAAGAATTATGTGTCTGCTAGAGTACGGGATCACACAGTTTGCAAAGGAGATTAGAGAAGCTAGTAACTCTAAGAATTATGTGTCTGCTAGTGTACGGGAGCACACAGTTTGCAAAGGAGATTAGAGAAGTTAGTAACTCTAAGAATTATGTGTCTGCTAGTGTAAGGGAGCACACAGTTTGCAAAGGAGATTAGAGCAGAGAGTAACTCAAATAATTATGTGTCTGCTAGTGTACGGGAGCACACAGTTTGCAAAGGAGATTAGAGCAGATAGTAACTCAAAGAATTATGTGTCTGCTAGTGTACGGGAGCACACAGTTTGCAAAGGAGATTTGAGCAGGTACTATCAGCCAAACGCGTATGTTTGTCAGCAACATTATTGTGAGAAAACAACTTTAAATCCTTAAATGCAATTAGGAGATAAGGAGATGCCTTGAAAATAAGCATGAAGATACTTACCTCATTCAGATCTGACGATGATATGTCTGTTTTGAAGCATGAATCGATATCCGGTATAGACGATTCCTCAATCTTAATATCCGTATAATGGTCAGTATCGTCCTGCAAAGAAATGACTTCATTCACATATATGTTCCTTTGCGTAGGTGGAATTATATTTACAGATGGGTTGTAAACTAGCACTGAAGAAATCACGGAATAAAATAACATACTGAAGGTAATTCAACCCCGCATGCATAGTTTTCATTCGTCCCTAGCTACATGGCAAAACAAACTAACAGTTATTGTGCAGTTTTTGACAAAAAGCATTTCAGTTAGAACACACTCGCAAAACGTAGGCCTAGCTTATTGTCATTAGAATTGAGTGTGTTTGTTGCGACGTTGCGGTGTAGCAGCAGTTACTTAGAGTTACCTTATAACGTTAATAAGGACCAGCTACTTTGTTAAATTTTGTTTTAAGATATTCCATACCATGCGTTAACAAAACAAGTTTAAATCTCAAGGATGCCAATCGGAGGGAGTAATTTAACGTGAACGATAAACAAATAGAGGTTTATTTGTGAGTACAGTGGCAGCTAATTGAAGCCTCATTTCATATAAATCTACTTGTAATATATAATGCATGAGTTATTGTGTTTATCAAGATGATTACGCAATGTGTTAATAAATTGAGAACTGAATAAGAATATTTTATAGACAACAGCTTAAGAGCTTTTCTGAATGAAAATGCTGCCCGTGGTCTAGAAAAATGATGAGAAACACCGGCATAGACCATCTCTGGGGAGTTTTCCGCGGAGACTTCGTGCCAGTCCAAAACAAGACACATCTCTCTTTCTCCTTCATTCAACCCTCCTAGAAAAACGAACAACCCCTAACCATCATATATGTGTGCAACATTGGATGCTATGATGAAGATACTGACAGTCACAGCTAGCTGTGGAAGCCGACTTCAAGAGTGGACCATCAATATATTCACCTGCGGAGAGAGGCATCAAGGTGCAAGGAGGACCAACATCATTTTGACAGGGCAAGCAGAGAAGGTCGCCCCAAGTCTCATGTGAGTGTTCAGACACTTCTGATCTCTTTACTTAGATTTACAATAGAAATCCTACATGTCTCACAGGTCAGTCTAGGATTTGACAGGGGTTATCATTTTCAGGGTGTAGAATAGATCGCGATAAATTTCCGTATAAAATTCCCTTAGAAACAAGATGGTGGCGTTGCAGACGTCATCGACGACGTCACGAAAGACACTAGATATTTGTCTAGTAAGCTAACGGAAAAGATCCTGATAAACATGTCATATCCAAGTATAAATGTAAATTGCAAATATATGCAAGTGTATCGGGATCTTTACCAGACATCCTTTATGGAAGTCAAGTAAAGATGGGCATACATATTTTTAGATATAATCTAAAATGCCAAAATTTCTATGTGTATCGCCATCTTTACCAGACACCATATAGGTCAAGTAAAGATGGCGATATATCATAGACCTAAAAGTGAACGTCTGTATGCATATATGAGGGTATGCAAGTGGATTTGTTCACTCTACACCGTTCCACCAATCTCAACCAAATTTTGCATGCACATAGTCCATGATCCAGAAGAAACCACTGGCTACATGAATTTTGGATAGTCTTTCTCATTTTTCTGATTTCGGCCTTTTAGCACTCGAGTAAAGGCTAATAAGTCAGAAAATAAACTGATGAAGGAATGCCAAGGCCGGTCGTATAGTTCATCTAATGTAAGTTTGCACTTTTTTGACAGCTATAGTTGCCAACCTTCGTAAGGAAAGACTCAATTTACAACCTGGAGTTCATAACAAATATATACATGTTTAAATCACATGTCAGATTTTCAGGTTATTTTTCGCTTGTCCCAGTAATTGTGAATATATTGGCAACATAGTCTGTCGGCCAGACTGAAAAGTTGCATTATCGAACTGAACTACCACGTGCTCGTGGCATGGGTGTGCGGTTGGCAATGGACGCTTTATCGTGTTCATCCGCCTGTTCAAATAACGTGATAGTTATATTAAATAAAAGATACAGTCATCCTGAGAGACTAGACTTTATATCATTTCAAATGACGCATGCTACAAATGCTACACATGTTAGAAAGGCTCAGGAGGGCTTCTCGCTTCGTTCGAAGCCCCATTCGAAGACTCCATTACCCATTAACTTAGGCTTCCCGCGTGGGGAACGGAGAGCGGGAAGGAACAGACTCCATTATTAACACACTTTACGTAAACTGTAAGTAAGCACGTTTAATGAACGATCCACAGACTCCATTATTAACACACATTACTACCCTGCACAAATCGTAAACTGAAAGTAAGCAAGTTTAACGAACGAAACCGCAAGTACAGAGATAGCAAGACTCACGTGAACGCTTCATGATCAACAAGTTGCAAGTCATTCAGTATCACGCACCTAGAACGTGAGAGCAAGCAAATTCCATTATCTTAGGCTTCCCGCGCGGGGAACGGAGAGCGGGAGGTCCACTCTGCTGCATGACATCACGCACTCGCCGTGTCCATATCGCATAACGCCAGACCCCAGGAGTAAACTCAGACTCGGTGCATATGCACTGAACAACATGACGTCATACACGCCGTGTCCGTATCGCATAACGTCAGACCTCAGGAGTAAACTCAGACTCGGTGCATATGCACTGAACAACATGATGACGTCATACACGCCGTGACCGTAACGCATAACGGTACACCAAAGGAAAAGAAAGGAAGGAAGATTGTAGTTTTACGTGACCGTGAATCTTGTGATTATGAGCCACGGGACCTCCTTTTTACGTGGAATCCGAACCACAGGACATGGCATTTCACTTCGAAAATCTCACATGCATTGGTACACCAAAGCATAACGATGAAGTCGACAAGATCATTTGAAATGATAATATAATAATTATAATTCGTAATATTGCGCAAAGTTGTCTGAAAGTATTATTTCCATTTGAACGCGTGTTCACTTTTCAGATAAATTTATAGTGGATATCTTAAATGTTGAGTAAATATGTAGCCCGAGAGGTCTGCAGATCAGACATCTTTGTTTTGACTATAGAGTCGGAAGCAGATATGGAATATCTTGTTCAAGATATTAATTTTTATATCTCTCTTTTTGAAGGTAAATGAGAAAGCACCAGAACTATTATTTTCACCAAGAACATTGCCCTGGTGAATAGTTTTAATATTAATTTGTGCAAAAAATTAGGCCTAAAATATGAGTTGTAGCGTAGCCCTAAAAGTTAACTTACATGGTGAAATTTTTCGTACGTTTTATTTTAATATCAATCCAACAGGTCAAACATTTTCCTTGAGATGTGAAATAATTAGCCTAAAAATAATTCCACTTTAACATTCAAGTTATCAGCTGCTGTGTCATAGCGCGCACAATGACGTAACATTCTGTCAGCTAGCCGTCAGTGGGTTTTAGGTGTGCTGTTAGAACGATTATTTGATAAATGCCACAAAGAAATACTAGTTTCCTTTAAAAGGGGCAATGAATTGATATTGCGAGATGATCGCAGGTTTAGGCAGCTGATAACAGCCGTTCACCCCTTGACGGAATACAACGGCCATTGCTGGCTGCCATGTGGGTGATGGCTCATTGGCGGGAATGCACGTTGTAGCGGCGGATTGATATGTTCTGTTGGACAACTTTTTCCCACGAGAACTGTCGAAAAAGTGCAAACTTACATTAGATGAACTATAGTGGTCAGCCTGTCACCATCCCCAGTCGTACCTGCGGATTTTGGGGTGACGCGTGGTCAGCGCATCGGCTCCCTATGCCGTTAATCTTGGTTTTCGTGTCCGAGATTTGCTTCGAGTAGAAGTGGGAAACCACGGAATACAATTACCAAGTTTCGCCGCTAATACACGAGATCGTCTAAAGGATTTTTGCATTTTATGTATAATTTTATGTAATATTTAGTCTTTAGGGCAAAAACCGATGTGACATTTTGTGTCTAATTTTACACTCTTGATGCCGCTGCTGTTACGGATGATTTTGAATCTTTACCTTATGACGATAGATATCACGCGCTTTATACTGTGTGTAATATGTACTAGAACTGAAGTTTTATACACTCCGTTAAGGTGTGTTCTTCTACTGATGGGTTGACGTTCATGTATTATTAATCATAATAAGGTATTTATGCTGCATGTTTTTATTGTTCACAGTGTTTTTCTCTACAAGCTGTCTTTTGTAATTCAAATCAGAAATACAGTAACTTGTGCGTGAAATTTCACATTGTTCTATGAATAGTATTTGCCTTTGTTATTCGGGTTATATTGTAATAATATTGGTAATTATCCTGCTCTAGGACTATGCTAATTGGTAATGGAACCGGATGTTCAATTATGAATTTAGTTGATAACATGTTAATAACATAATAAAACTACGAATATATATTATTATGCGATAATTTTCGGCTGATAAGGACCAAACAGTAAGTAATGATACTTTGCCCTAAGAATAGCGGACATTATATAGTTCGATTCTATTCGTTCACAAATTTTTTCCTATGTTTATGTATTTATATTAGCCATTTTAGTGCTTCCTGACAAAAGTTGTTGAATAGCCTAATGTTATATTGTCATGAGTTCTAATCACTCTGGATTCCGGTATAGCATTTTAGAGATTAGTAAGGCCGGAGTTTAGAGAATTTATTTCTTATCTTACGAAATACTATACAGGCTAAGGAAGTCCAATGCGTTAAGTATCTAAGCATCATATTTTTGACATTATAGTGGGATTATACGCTGCTTAATTTACTTTAACTTGATGTGGAGGAGATAATATGCATGAATTTTTTTTAAACATCAGTACTGTTCCTTAATATGCTGCTATAGTACACCCTGAGCTACGTACGGGAATAAGTCATTACCCATTATTCACGTAATTTGTGCGGGATTGAAAATCATATGTATATTTGACTCCGCAATGATGATTTAATCTTCCAATCATCGAATAATATAATATTATTTCCCATCAAGAAAGTAGTTGCTACATTTGAAAAATAATAGCGATAACTATATGAACACTGCTATTAGACGTCATAATTACCCCATTAAATCAAAAATAAACACTATCAGGAAAGTGATTGCGAGACCGAGTTCTCGAAGAATTGTGTATATACATCCCATTCTACTATTGTTGCATGCTCTGCTACGTTATTGCACTCCACAGTACTTTTCGACTAGTTTTACAGTGAGATAATATTGCACATGAGTAATATCAGAGTTAAGGAGAACTATGTTTTAAACTCACTTAGGGGCAAAATTAATATATTCAGAGAGATATATTAGTATTTATCTGTCTATAACATATAAAGACACCTCCCGGGCAACGCCGGGTACTATTGCTAGTATTTTATAAACATAGGCTAAAATGCCAAAATTCCGATGTGTATTCGCCATCTTTACCACACATCGTATAAAGGTGAAGTAAATATGGGGATACATATTTTACAATTATCAGGTTGAATATCAAAATTTGGATGTGTATCGGGATCTTTACCAGACCTATATAGGTCAAGTAAAGACGGGGATACATATTTTATAAAGAAATTTTACAATACGGAAATTTGGAAAACGATACACATCTCATTTCTATGTGTTATTCTAATGTCATTCACCAAGCCAAACCTCTTTATTCCCAGATATTTTCCCTTAAGTTTGCAAGGTAAATATTCAGTGTCCTTCGTGATGTCGTCAATACTGTTGGTATAAGAGTAGTGTGTTTGTGGGGGTTCTGTGACCACCGCCACCGCTCCACCGCTGGAATACTAAAATGGCAATATGTCGCGAACCAATGCTAGAGACTTGTACGAGGTATCATTGAACTCGGGCTAACACCCCCTTTCCAATGGACAATATATTTCCACTCTAAAATAAAACCTACCCCTACTAGGGGGTGAAATTGTATTTTTTTAGAGAATCTCTCTTTCCAATTGCAACATGTGAGAGCTTGAATGCTAATATGGAATGAAACGTTGTTCTACATAATGTGCATGTGTTCGGTGGATAGCCACTATGAATTAACATGCTTGTTTTTGTTTTTTACGCATGCCCACTCATAGCTTTTGAAGAGGGTGGGGGAGTGGATCCCTGTGGATGGGTTATTGTTGACAGGTCATTGTGGACGAGTCCTTGTGGACGGGTCCTTGTTGACGAGTCCTTGTGGACAGGTCCTTGTGGACGAGTCCTTGTGGATGAGTCCCTTTGGACTGATCCCTTTGGACCGGTCCCTTTGGCCTGGTCCCTATGGACTGGCTCATGAATTTATTTAAATTATGTCAAAGGGCCTAACTACATTTGTGTGTGTTGAACTGACGTTGTTCACCAACCCCCACTACTATAATGTGATAACGATATGAAAGGAAAGTGACGAAATACATGTGAACACGTGTGTGATGACCTTATTGCCGTCCTCCATGTGAAACTAGTTACATCCTGTTTTGGTTCATACGTGAGTAAATGCAAGTTCATGTGTAATATGACCTAACACACAAGTGTACACATGTGCACGTGCACGATAAGAGCTAACAAGTCACAACCTGTTTTGACAGTGGTGGGAATAAGGCTAGAGACCTGTACAAGTAGTCAAATGACTCCGGCAGACAACCCCTTTCCTATGGATAACTTATTTCCACTCAAAAATAAAATCTACCCCTACTATAGGGGGAAATAATAATTTTTAGGTAAAAGTCGCTTTCCATGTGCAACATGTGGGAGTTTGTATGCCAATATGAAATTAAACTCGTTCCATATAAAGTGCATGCATACAACTGAATGCCGCTATGATTTATCATTTTTGTTTTTTGTTTTACGAATGCGCAATTGGGTTTTTTGTAAGAGGGCGGGCTTTTTGAATAATGATTTATAGATACTTTTTTTACAAATTAACCAAAGATCCAAAAACTAATAGGTCATCGGCTTTTTAATATCTTATGAACTAAGAATGCTAGGGACTTGTATGAGGGGTCGTTGGACTTGGGGTGACGCCCTGTTTTTGAATGTATTATTCATTTTTTGTCAAAAGGGCCTAACTGCACTTTCGTTAATATCTCGCTAACTAATAATCACAGAGGGTCAAGTGAGGTGTCATAGGACTTAAAATGGCCAACCCCTCTCCATGACCAATGAATTTACCCAAAAAAAAACAGCTAGGTCATTAACCTAAGATTTTATCAACTAATAATCAGAGAGGGACAAGTGAGGTGTCACAAGACTCAGGATGGCCAACCCTTTTTCATGACCAACGAATTTACCCAAAATACCCAAAACAGCAAGGTCATTGACCTAAGATTTTATAAACTTATCAGTAGAGAGGGACAAGTGAGGTGTCATAGGACTACGAATGGTTAACCCTTTCCCATGACCAATGAATTTACCTCAAAAATTCAAAACAGCAAGGTCATTGACTTGAGATTTTATAAACTAATAATCGGATATCAACATGTGAGGTGTCATAGGACTTAGAATGGTCAACCCTTTCCCATGGCTATTGAATTTACCCAAAAATACCCAATACATCAAGGTCATCGACCTGAGATTTTATAAACTTATAATCGGATATGGACATGTGAAATGTTTACAGTGAGTGATGAAACATAGCTAGGTAGTGAAAGAATTATTGTAGGCTACATGTATGGTGACTGACAAATCTTTTACCATTGGAACTTGTTTTCAGATCAAACTGCAGTACAGAGAGAGTATAGGTTGTAGGTATGGGATAATAAATGACAAATGGTTTATACAAAATCTGATTTATCGATTCAAGAAATAAGAGTAGACAATCTTTAATTGATTGGTTAAAGAGTATAGCTAAAATCCAAAATGGTGACTACATTGAACTAAACTGAACCAAGCTGAATCAAACCCAACCAAACCGACCAAACTTAATCAAAAACAAGCCAATGGTTTAAGTGTAAAACTTGTGGGTGAATGTGGTCATTGGTAATGTCAGAAAGGAAAGGGATAACGCTCTACCTATTGAGGGTAAGGTAAAGCTAGTGCATGATGCTAATGCACACACACAAGTACATGAACCACACACAACTATCCTATGCAGTTTTTATGGTTGACTGTTAAAACTTGCTCAGTGGTTACTGGGACAAGATGGTCGCTACACACAACAAGCTTTAAATACCTGAGGCTAATAATCTATACACACACTCACACACACTTGTTCTAAACTAAACTGTCTTGCTGGCAGAGCTCACACAGTAGGTAAATGACAGAAATGCTTGGCTAACAGAAATACAATCATTTTCGGTTGTCTAATGTTACCAGCTAAACATTACGTGCTATAGTGGTGAGCACATGTGCCTCTTTCACTGGAGATCTTAACTCGATTTCTAGCTCTAAGGCCTAGAACGAATCAAACTAAGAGAAA